>VHIU01000268.1:0-36202 GCA_010577795.1 Isatis tinctoria | reverse complement strand
GGTTTTTAAATGAAAGAATACGTTAGTGAAGTAAACTCGTGTATAGTATTTAAATGTTAGTTTAGATGTTAGTTGCGGAAGCTAGGACGACAGCTAAGAATGATAAGGGAAGTCAGCATGTGCATTAGTGAACCCCATTTGGGGTTCTAAAAAAAAGTTTTAACTTTTTTTTACTTTTTTTAAAAGTGCAAAAATAAAAAAGAAACAAAACAAAAAATTCGGCCAATCGCGTGTCGCCACGTGGCGAACCCGAGGAGAGAGGGAATCTAAAATTATAGTTTTTAGAGATAGGTTCGTTACTGTTCATGGATCCCACAAATATTTTAATAATTTTTTTGGTGAACCCTGATGTACATGCTCTCGGTGATAACGTGGTGATTTATGCTAATGTTAATACTTAATACTTTGTTAAATGATTTGACTGTAGAGAAGCTTCGAAGAAGTAAATAATTTCCTGGACATATGTATGAATGGATGATTAGATGGAGTGATTAGTTTAAAATCTTTTCAGAAAATGGATTTTCACTATAATATATTACTTGGATGATAAAGTACATGTATTAGTTTATATAAAGTTATGATGTTCGAGAAATTCGTGTATAGTCTTGGATTCTTGGGAAAGATAAAGACAAAAGACAGCTAAGAATACGAGTGAGAATGTTATGATTTTTATGTCAATATATAAAGGATTTGACTCGCGCAGGAAGCTTCAAGCTTCGAAGAAGTGAATAAATATAATGTCTTGAGGAAAAGTGGGTGCATGATCAACTAATGTAAAACTATGGACGCTTATAAAACCAGAGTATGAAACTAGCTAGATGAGAGATCGGAAAGTATTGATGGAACAAATTAGGGTTTTGTACCGTTTGGTAGCAACGATAACGTGTTTGGTGTGTTTAGGGTTTAGTGTTGGGATGTGTTCAGACTCAGATGGCAGCTTGATCAAGACTTATGTGTCATCATCAGTCCCGTCGACTAACGATGACTTCGTCTATTCCGACAAGCTCAAGGGTAACTTAACCCCAAAAAAAAAACAAATAACTCATTCTTGCTTTGTTGAGTGATATCTTGCATTAATTTTTAGCGCTTCATCTCTCTGATGCACGTAGTAAAGAATATCTCTGGATCGGAATGGGATTCACTTGTGATCAAATCCAAAGACCCGGTGATGGTTATGTTCACACAAGATTGGTGCGACCGATGTCGCAAGCTCGCCTTGGAATTCGCTGATCGGTTCAATTTCTACACACTCGTCGTTGAAGATGAGCTAGCCATTGCAAAACGTTACGACGTACAAATTGTTCCGACCACTATTGTCTTCATAGGCGGAGAGGTGGTGGCTGTAGAGTATATGGATTTCCACATTGGAGATGATTATATGAACTAGTGGATCAATACCTGTGATGATGGCCCTTGGTTCGGATCTCGAGTCAGTTTATTTATATTTGCTGATCTTCTTCTGTCGAATTGTTGCTTGTATCCTTTACTTAATTATGTTTCATAATAAAACAAGAATAAAAAATCTAAAATTTAACATTTCTTGAGGAAAAGTAAAAGAAATTATGTGGATTCGTCGAGCAAGGACAGTGTCACGTACTAAGCGGTTAGTTTACTGGTAGAAAACTGAGATGGTTAAAGAAGTAGTGTTATATGATGTTTCTCTTCTTTCAAAAGGAGGAACATCGTCGTTTAGATGACTAGCCGCTTCAACCATTTCGGAGTTGAATTGGAGTGAGAGGAGAGACAAATGACTAGAACAAGCCAGGTTAAGAGGACAAAAACACGGTTGTCCAAGCTGAAGCCATGCCGAAATTGCTGCGAGAAGTCATAATGGACGAGATGGTCTCTAGTCTCGAGGCAGCTTAAGAGAGGTTGTTGATAAGAGGGAAGATTAGATTTTTTTTTTTTTTTTTTTTGTTACTGGTTACACCAAGGAGTTGAAAATCTATTTTTATCAAACACAGATGAATGAATCAATTTAAATGCACTTCTAAGTTAAACACTTAAATATATACCGTTGTTTCAAGCATAATGCCAAGACAACATGATCAAAATTTAACTTACTTGTTGCTTGCAAAGTAATTAAGCTTTACAAGCTAAGTGTTAATAACATGAATCTACTAACTTTAATCACAAACACAACAAATGTTTCTGTAGGTTTATTTTTGTTAATCAGATCAGGAAAAACTCTAATAAATAATATTACTCAAAACTTAAAACCCTGAATCCCAAATTCACGAAATCTCATTCCGTAATGAACCATCCAATCAAATACCAAATCATAAGGCCGATTAAGCCTTCATCAAATAAATGGCTGCTTCTCTTGTCGTTGTTGATCTCATTAAGTCTTCCATATCTCTATTTGGTTAATATTGGGCAGTTGGGTAAATCCATCAATGTTAGGGACGGGTTTAGCACCCTCACCAAGGCCCAACAATATTTCACCTCGGCCCGTCATATATTAACCAATCGATTGGTTAATATTCGTAATTAATAAGTAGTAATATTTATTATTCGATTGATAAATATTATTATTCGAAAAGAATCTTATCTGTCGTCGAAAGAGGAAGATTTCTTTATCCAGGAAAAGGAAGTTTGCCGCGCCGACCCGACATTCACGGAAGATATTATCAATTCAACAAGATAAGGAAAGAGAGCGGCAATTACAGAAGTTTTCCTTATCTTAGAAGGGTTAGGTCGGTCTAACTTTCTTATATATAGAAGGGATCCTCATTCGAGAGAGGGACAACTTCTTTACGACTTAGAACTCACAGCTTTTGATTTAGTTTTATCTCGGCTAGGTCAAAAGCTTTGACTATTTGTTGTAATTGAATTTATATCATAAATAAAAGTCACATCGGCAATTTACTGAGTTGTTCTCAAAGTTTTTCCACAAATTTGACCTAAGCAAGGTCATAGTTCAACAATTGGCGCCCACCGTGGGGCTTACTTTTGAGAAAACTCAGAATCACGATGGCCAACGATCCAAACAATGCCGCCATCAATCTCAACAATCCACAAATCGAAGCCAACGCCGTGCTCAACGCCGGCAACGCACAAGGAAATCCAGGAATCCCTCAGGATGTCGGCCCACACGACAACATCCCTCAAATTCAGGATCATGCCGATCCCAACGGCAACGGTCCCCAGGATCACGCCGATCCCAACGGCAACGGTCCCCAGAATCAACAACTTCCGCCGCCGCCACCTATTGACGGCGCGGCCCACGAAGCCGATCCCTTGACCGCAATCCACGCTCTGCTGGCTTCCCTCACCGATAAAGTAACTAACATCGAAGCCAGACAAGCCGCTTCTGAAGCCGGTAGAAACATCGCCGGCGCCCGAGAACAAAATCCTGTCAGGGCCCCGGACAGGACAGATCCCATCATCCGAAACCTGTTCGGCTCAACTCCAACAGGAGAACTTCGCGGATCCAACAGAACCGGAATCCCCGCACGACAGGAACAAAGGAGTCTTCCGACAAGAATCCTGAGCTAGAGAACGTCATGAAACGCCTCGAAGAGATGAACTCACAAATTCATCGCGCAACAAGTTCGGCGCCATAACTGGACAGGGTGCTCAGACAAACAAGTAAAACCCCCTTCACCGAGGCGATAACCAGCGTCGGACAACGATACCTCGGCAAGATCCGAGAAGTGCATACCTTCAAAGGGGAAGACGATCCCCAGCGGCATCTCGTCGCGTTAACCATAGC
The DNA here is from genome assembly GCA_010577795.1 of Isatis tinctoria. Lineage (NCBI taxonomy): Eukaryota > Viridiplantae > Streptophyta > Magnoliopsida > Brassicales > Brassicaceae > Isatis > Isatis tinctoria. The sequence continues at coordinate 32,487 of VHIU01000268.1, read as the reverse complement.
AATGGGATGAGCCGACCTGTCACCCGACACACGAGATGCCATCTTCTGCCAGCGCTTCGTCGAAACACTGGGGGAACAGCTCTCAACTGGTTCACTCGACTCACCCCAAATTCGATAGGGAGTTTCGAGGAACTGTCGGCTGCTTTCCTTAAACACTACTCGATGTTCATCGACAAACAGACGAACCTGACCGAGCTTTGGAATTGCGTTCAGAGCGACACTGAAAGTCTCCGCACATACGTGGAGCGTTTTCGTAAAATCATCGCCAAGGTCGACTGTCCCGACGCCATCGCACTCATCGCCTTACGACAAGTAATGCTAGAGGACGAACCGCTTTGGGAAGACCTCAAGAAGAAAGAACCGACTAGCCTCGAGGAGACCTTCCACCGAGCCACCACGTTCATCGAACTCTATGAAGAACGGGCTGTGCGAGCCAAGAAGTCGGACCGAACAAAAACTGTTGCCTCCCCAAGGAGAAACCGGCAACCAGCATTCGAAAAGAACCTCGTCAGCACTACGACGAAAAGAAGTCTTCCAGCTACCACGTCTCGGACAAACCGCCGGGCTGGAACAAATACATTTGCAAGGATGACGAGCCGACAACTAAGGGCGATAAACCCTTCGACGGATCTAAGTTCTGTCCCTATCACAGACGGACAGGACACGAAGTAAAAGATTGTGACCACTTCCACGATCACTGTGTCGAAGATTATCTGTCCGGAAAATTCAAACTCGACCCCCGCGATCGCACCGGAAACTCCTCGCGGGAACGCAGGAACGCTTCCGGCAATGGCAGAGACCCGCGACAAAGCAACAAAGATCGACGAAGGGAACAAACACCACCGCAACAGTGACGACAAGGACGGAAACCCGCCACCCGCAGCCCAAATCCAATGGATCAACATGATCATGGGAGGATTACAGAACTGCACCGACTCTGTTCGTTCCGTCCATAAACATGAACGACGGGCTATCACCGCGTCAAAGTGGCAGCAACCGTTGGCGGATGAAGTCCCAATCACTTTCACCGCGGCAGATACAACATGAGTAAATATGCCGCAGAATGACCCGCTAGTCGTCGAGCTTAAAATCCACAACCTCGACGTCGCGCGCATCCTTGTCGATACCGGAAGTTCCACAAATCTGATCTACAAGGAAACCCTACATCGAATGGGTATTCGTAATGATCAGATCAAGCCAAAGACTAAGATACTCACTGGTTTCACAAGTGAATCCTCCTGGACCACCGGAACCATCAAACTGCCAGTGGAAGTAGGAGGCATCACCAAATGGGTCAAATTCGACGTCGTAGATCAGCTAGCGATTTACAACGCCATCGTCGGCACACCTTGGCTGCATTTCATAAAGGCAGTCACGTCAACGTACCACCAATGCCTCAAGTTTCCAAACAACAACGGCATCTTCACTCTTCGAGGAAATCAGCGTATCGCACGCTCCTGCTTCATCACCGAACAGAAACTGCGCAAACCACATCCACCGTCTGCACAGTCCTGTGTGATCAACATGCCCGAACTACTCGAAGTCCACGAAAAACCAAAGACCAACCTCGTTGTCCAAGTCAACATCGACAAAAACAATCCCGAGTGTTTCGTCGGCATCGGTTCCGACCTCCCCGATTCATTCCGAACGGAGCTTGTTGAGTTTCTCTCAGACAATAAAGCAACGTTCGCATGGTCCGCAAATGACATGCCCGGCATCGATCCTCGTATCATCAGCCACGAGCTCAATATCGACCCAATCTATAAGCCGATCAAACAAAAGAGACGAAAGCTCGGCCCTGAACGCAGGCCGTCAACGACGAGGTCAAAAAATTGCTCAAGGCTGGTTCTATCGCCAAGGTGAAGTATCCAGACTGGCTCGCCAACCCTGTGGTGGTAAAGAAGAAGAACGGCAAATGGCGAATCTGCGTCGACTTCACTGACCTAAACAAGGCGTGTCACAAAGACAGCTATCCGCTGCCACATATCGATCGCCTCGTCGAAGCCACCACCGGAAACCAACTCTTATCATTCATGGACGCATTCTCCGGGTACAATCAAATCTTTATGCATCCTGACGATCGCGAAAAGACAGTCTTCATCACCGACCGCGGCACCTACTGCTACAAAGTGATGCCCTTCGGGCTGAAAAACGCCGGTGCGACATATCAACGGTTGATGAACCGAATGTTCGAACATCAGCTCGGCAAAACAATGGAGGTGTATATTGACGACATGCTCGTCAAATCATCAGTCGCCGCGGATCATATCAAAGACTTGGATCAGTGCTTCTGCATCCTCAACTCATATTCGATGAAACTCAACCCGGCCAAGTGCACATTCGCGGTCACTTCCGGAGAGTTCCTTGGCTACCTCGTCACCGAACGCGGGATCGAGGCTAACCCCAAGCAAATCAGCGCAATCCTGCAGCTATCTTCCCCAAAAACAACCCGAGAGGTCCAACGTCTCACAGGACGGATCGCCGCGCTCAACCTTTTTGTCTCACAATCAACGGACAAATGCCTGCCATTCTATCAACTTCTCCGTGGCAACAAACGCTTTCAATGGGACGATAAGTGCGAGGACGCGTTTCAACAGCTCAAAACATACCTGTCTACTCCACCGATCCTCGCGAAGCCAGAAGAAGGAGAAACGCTCTATCTTTACATCGCCATCTCGACCGCGGCAGTCAGCAGCGTACTTGTGCGAGAAGATCGCGGCGATCAACGCCCAACTTTTTACGTTAGCAAAACACTCGATGGTGCTAAAACTCGCTATCCCACCCTGGAGAAATTGGCTCCCGCCGTCGTCGTCTCTGCTCGGAAGCTGCGACCATACTTCCAATCCCACACCATCCACGTCCTAAGTAACCAACCACTTCGCACCATCCTCCATAGCCCAAGCCAGTGGAACTATCAGAGTATGACATCGAGTACAAGAGCAGAATAAGCACCAAGGCCCAGGTTCTGGCCGATTTCCTCATCGAATTACCCGCCGAGCTCGTCGATGACACGATCAAGCCCAAACCTAAATGGATCCTACACGTTGACAGATCATCACGTCGCCAAGGTTCCGGCGTCGGCATCAAACTCGAGTCACCAACGGGGGAAAGTCTCAAACAATCTTTCCGCCTTGAGTTCGCAGCCTTTAACAACGAGGCCGAGTACGAAGCACTCATTGCCGGACTACGCCTCGCCAAAGGAATCGGCGCAACCAACATCCACGCCTATTGTGATTCTCAGCTCGTCGCCAATCAATATAACAGCGAATACGAAGCACGCAATGACCGTATGGATGCATACCTCCGGCTCGTCAAAGAACTCGCCGCGGAGTTTGAGTCCTTCGAACTCACAAAAATCCCTCGCGCTGAAAACACTACCGCTGATGCGCTCGCAACAATCGGCTCAAACAAAGACAATGATTTTCGGCGATAGATGAAGGGAATGTCCTGAAATCAGACTTGTATTTATTCTATTAGAGTCGTGATGTCGAGATAAGACAATCATATGATATTGGATGGTTATAATGTTTTGCTAGAAGCCGCTTATAACTTATGAGTCATGATTAGAACCACTTATATCATATGATCCTATAGGGTCACACACCTAAGCAAACTGGATATTATAAATTGGGTTTTGATCATTAGAGTAATGATTATGATCAACGTATATAGATATACGTCGATATCGACTTTCTGTGAGGGTGTCGATCGACACCAATGGTGGGTGTCGATCGACACTTGTTCGGTCACGACTTCTAGAAGTATTGACTTTTGGATGGTGTCGATCGACACCAATTAGGTTGGTGTCGATCGACACCCGTCGGCAGCTCCAGCCTATATATATGATATAGGGGCTGCTCGACAGTATATAACCAAAAACATATCAGAAGTTGTTCAGAAGTTGTTTTGAGCTTCAGAAAAACACAGAAACGAAGATAGAAACCCGAAGGCGAATCGTTCGCTCCGGCACTAGCATCCCGTCGTCCAGTTTGTGTGCGTGTGGACTTCTGTAGAGGCGCAGCACTTGAGGCGCTTGAGATCTCGATTACCTGTTCTTATTCCGCTGCAAAACCTTCAGGTATGTTCGAGATTTCATATATATTCAAACATAGATTCAATGGCACGATCCGTGGATTAGGATTGTTGTTAGGGCTGTTTTAATATGATTAAAACCTGAACGAAATCCATCAGTGGTATCAGAGCGGTGTGTTCTATTGAATCTGTTGAATATATGTAAATCAATCTGTTCAAAAATCGTTTTTGATGAAGAACACGTTCTGAGTTCTTCGGTGTCGATCGACACCAATTCGGTGTCGATCGACACCACTATGGTTTTCGCGTGAAAAATAGTTTTCGCGTGAAAATTTAGTTTACGATCGGTTTAAACGGTAAATTAGTTATCGTTAATTAAACTGATTTGGTGGTGTCGACCGACACTAAAGTAGTGTCGATCGACACCGGTCGGATATATGCAAATTGATTCGATCGGTTTAATCGGTTAAATGGTTTATCGCGATTGAACCGGATCAGAATCTGTCGGTCAACACAAAAGTTGTGTCGATCGACACTGACCTGGTGTCGATCGACACCACTTCAGAATTTGCGTAACTTGTTTAACTTAAGAAAATTTAAAAGGTTTAAAACAAAGTTAAAATATCTAGAATATATAACTAATATAAACTAGATAAATGTTCCGTTCCTCAAACATAATATTAAGCTTTTAATATCTTCCCAATCTTGTCAACTGTCAAGGCTCGTTTCATTGTGTGATGGGTCTGCCAAAGCAGGGTGTCCGCAATTACATGAGTGAGGCAGGTTGTAATCGTTACTACGGACTTAAAAGATTGGTTTGCTTAAATGGGCTATCAAAATAGTTTTGGGCTCATAGATATAGGATTGGATTCGATATTAGATATTAATCCAAGACCAAGAATTATATATGATATAATTAGCAAAGTGTTGCTTACCTAAATAGCTAAAGTTTGGCGATGGGCCAAAGCTCACTCAAATTTTTGTGAAATATGGATCTTGGATCATTATATTCAATTGAGGAAAATTGTTTTGAATATAATGTGAGTTTCTTAATTGTTAAGATTTCTCATTTCTTAACATCAAAACTAAACTCTCATTTTGTGTTTTCAGCTATGGCTAGTTCCCCTCACAGAAACACATTCTCGCTTCGATCCGTCCTTGAGAAGGACAAGCTTAATGGATCGAACTTCCTTGAATGGTATCGGAACTTGAGAATTGTTCTCAAGCAGGAGAAAAAGGAATATGTCCTTGAAAGGCTCTCCTTGAGAAACCAAGTCCAATGCCGGACACGCTGAAAGGAATGCTTGGGAGAAGCATTCCAATGATGAGGTCGATGTGAGTTGTCTCATGCTGGCTACCATGAACTCGGACTTGCAGAAGCAATACGAGAACGTGGCGTCACCTGTTGAGATGATCACAAGCCTGAAAGGGATGTTTCAGGAGCAAGCACGAACTGAGAGATACCAGACGGTTAAGTCTCTCATTGAGTGCAAGCTACCAAAAGATGGTCCAGTTAGCCCACATGTCATTAAGATGATGGGTTATATTGATAACTTGGCAAAACTGGATTGTCCCCTTAGCCAAGAGTTGGCTACGGACATCATTTTGCAGTCGTTGCCGTCAAGCTTTGATCAGTTTATCATGAACTATAACATGAACAACATGACAAAGACTTTGACGGAACTGCATGGCATGCTCAAAACAGCTGAGCCAAACATCAAAAAGGGCACCCCTAATGTACTTATGGTACAAGGGGGTAAAAAGTTTAAGAAACATGCTAAGGGTAAAGGAAAAGCTAAGGCATTCCCGATTGAGAATCAGGATAAGCCTGAGACTTCTTCCAAACCCAAACGCGGCCCTACTGATGCTGATAAATGCCATTACTGCAACAAGTCTGGGCATTGGAAGAGAAATTGCAAAGAGTATCTGGGAGATCTAAAGAACTCGAAGAAGACGTATGAGACGACTTCTTCAGGTATCTATGTTATAGAAGTAAATGTTACTACTTCAGGTTCTAAGTCTTGGTATTAGATACCGGCTGTGGCGCTCATATTTGTACAAATATGCAGGGTCTAAGCAACAGTAGAACGCTGGAGAAGGGACAAGTGGACCTACGCGTTGGGAATGGAGCAAGAGTTGCTGCATTGGCCGTAGGAACTTATCATTTGTCTTTGCCGTCAGGCTTATCTTTGGAATTGAATAATTGCTACTATGTACCTGCTATAAGCAGAAACATCATTTCTATTTCTGTTTTGGATTTAGAAGACTTTCATTTTTCGATTAAAAACAAGTGTTGTTCTTTTGATCGTAATGAAATGTTTATGGTAGCGCTCCATTAGAGAATGGACTTTATATTCTTAACCAATCTTTGCCTGTCTATAACATAAGTACCAAACGGTTAAGAACCAATGACTCGAACCCCACGTTTCTCTGGCATTGTCGTTTGGGCCACATTAATGAGAAAAGGATTCAAAAGCTTCATAATGATGGGCTTTTAGACTCATTTGATTTTGAATCATTTGAGAAGTGTGAATCCTGCTTAATGGCAAAATGACAAAGGCCCCTTTCAACAATTTAATGAAAGGGCGGTGACCTATTGGGCCTTATACATACCGATGTATGTGGTCCAATGAGTGTTAGTGCTAGAGGAAACTTTCAGTACTTCATCACGTTTACTGATGATTTCAGTAGATTTGGTTATGTCTATTTAATGAGACATAAATCGGAATCCTTTGAAAAGTTCAAGGAGTTCCAAAATGAAGTGCAGAACCAACTTGGCAAAAGTATTAAAGCTCTTCGATCAGATCGTGGAGGTGAATACTTAAGCCAAGAGTTCAGTGATCATCTGAGTAATTGTGGAATTGTTTCACAACTCACTCCTCCTGGAACACCTCAGTGGAATGGTGTATCTGAAAGGAGGAATCGGACTTTATTAGATATGGTTCGATCGATGATGAGTCAAGTAGATCTTCCATTATCCTTTTGGGGATACGCTCTAGAAACGTCTGCGTTTACGCTAAACAGAGTTCCATCAAAATCAGTCGAGAAGACGCCATATGAGATGTGGACTGGAAAAGTTCCAAGTTTGTCTTTTCTTAAAATTTGGGGTTGTGAAGCTTATGTCAAACGGTTGATATCTGATAAGCTTGAACCCAAATCTGATAAGTGCTACTTCGTTGGTTATCCTAAGGAAACCAAGGCTTACTACTTTTACAACCGTTCTGAGAACAAAGTGTTTGTTGCTAAGAACTGTGTTTTTCTTGAGAAAGAATTTCTTTCCAAGAAGAACAGTGGGAGTAAAGTACAACTCGAAGAAGTTCGAGAATCACAGGAGCCTGCTCAACCTGTCGAGGAAGAGCAGCGACTGGATCTACAAAGAGTTGTAGAGCCCGAGCTGGATCTACAAAGAGTTGTAGAGCCCGAGCCTGTGATGCCAGAAGTTCGCAGATCCGAAAGGATTCGTCAAGAGCCCGAGAGATATGGATTTCTCGTGACTAATTGTCATGATCTCTTGATCATTGACAGTGACGAACCTGCGACTTTCGAAGAAGCAATGATGGGCCCTGACTCCGAAAAGTGGTTTAAGGCCGCTGAATCCGAAATCGGTTCCATGTCACAAAACCAAGTATGGACTTTGGGTGATTTACCTGATGGTGTAAAAGCCATTGAGTGTAAATGGGTCTTCAAGAAGAAGATCGATGTGAATGGAAACGTTCAGATTTACAAAGCTAGGTTGGTGGCAAAAGGTTTCAAACAAGTTCAAGGTGTTGACTATGATGAAACCTATTCCCCAGTCGCTATGCTTAAATCTATTCGGATTCTCCTAGCAACAGCCGCTCATTATGATTATGAGATTTGGCAAATGGATGTGAAAACAGCTTTCCTTAACGGGATTCTGGAGGAGGATGTGTACATGACACAACCTCCGGGTTTCACTAATCCTGATGCTGCTGGGAAAGTATGCAAGCTTCATAAATCCATTTATGGATTGAAGCAAGCATCTCGGAGTTGGAACCTACGTTTTGATGAAGCAGTTAAAAAGTTTAACTTCATCAGAAACGAAGAGGAACCTTGCGTTTACAAGAAGACTAGTGGGAGCGCAGTTGCATTTCTCGTACTGTATGTAGATGACATACTTCTCATAGGAGATGATATTCCATTACTTCAGTCAGTAAAGGACTGGCTCGGAAGTTGTTTCTCGATGAAAGACATGGGCGAAGCCGCCTATATTCTTGGAATAAGGATCTATAGAGATAGATCAAAGAGGGTGATTGGACTGTGCCAGGACACTTATATAGATAAGGTTCTACACAGGTTCAACATGCATGATTCCAAGAAGGGCTTGCTTCCGATGTCTCATGGCATTACTCTCAGCAAGAAGCAGTGTCCTTCGACACCTGCTGAGCGAGAGCGCATGAGTAGGATTCCTTTTGCTTCTGCAGTAGGATCTATTATGTATGCCATGCTTTGTACTCGTCCAGATGTTGCTTGTGCTTTAAGCATGACGAGTCGATACCAGTCAGATCCCGGTGAGAGTCACTGGACTGCCGTCAAGACTATCCTAAAGTATTTGAGAAATACCAAGGATAAGTTCTTGGTTTATGGAGGATGTGATGAGCTTGTAGTGAGTGGTTATACGGACGCCAGCTTTCAGACAGATAGAGACGATTTTCGATCTCAGTCTGGTTACGTCTTCTGTCTGAATGGAGGTGCAGTTAGTTGGAAGAGTTCCAAGCAGAGCACCGTGGCGGATTCGACGACCGAGGCTGAATACATCGCTGCTTCGGAAGCGGCGAAGGAGGCTGTTTGGATTAGGAAGTTCATTACTGAGCTTGGTGTGATTCCTAGCATTTCTGAGCCAGTGGCATTGTTTTGTGACAACAATGGAGCCATAGCTCAAGCTAAGGAGCCCAGATCACACCAGAAATCCAAACACATTGAGAGAGATATCATCTGATTCGTGATATTATTGAGAGAGCGACGTCAAGATCAGCAGAGTTCCGACAGACGAGAACGTTGCTGACCCATTGACTAAGCCACTTCCACGACCAAAGCATGAGAGTCATGCTGCTGCTATAGGCATTAGATTCCTTAAGCATTAATCTTGTTTTAGTGGGAGTTATCATATTTATGTTTTGATGTTCATGTAAACATACATTTGGTTATGTTTTATTTAATGAAATTGTTTCATTGTTATTTAATGGTGTTATTAAATAATTGTCCAAAAGTAATTTATGGCATTCTTATAGATCATCAAATACGTGATTTGATCATGAAACTCTATAAGTGATAGATGACATAAATTATTTTCGTCCATAGTCGAGGTTATTAAAATTGGACATTAATAACCGCGTGAGACTAGTATGTGAGGTGACTGATGACTAAGTTTCATGGAGTCATTAATAGGAGTATTAAAGTCAATCACATAGATATGTGTTAGAGAACACATGATCGGACATGACCCGCTAATGAGAACTCTACAAGATTGTTATATGAGTGTCATAAGAGTTTCTCATTACGACTATAGAGTATAGTCCTTAGACCTGAGTTCATCATGATTTCTTACATATGAATTGGTGCTTTGACCTTGTCAAACGTCAGCCGTAACTGGTGGCTATAAAGGCATTGATTGGGCATATTATGAAGTGTGTAGGGAACAGGGATGGAACAAGATGAATTTGTCCCTCCCATATAACGGGAGATAAATATCTCAGGGCCTATCGAAGATTTGATACTGGAAATGCGTGGCCGCGCTCAAACGGATTGAATGTCAATCGTTTGTATTTTATCAGTATAAATCAGAGTTCGATAAACATGGTTTGGTTGATTAAGGATGACACGAGTTCTTGCCTTATGCCAGATCGAGATATAGAGACAAAGGGATTATGGGAATATTTGATTCCAGTACAAGTGGGAGATTGAAGGGAATGTCCTGAAATCAGACTTGTATTTATCTATTAGAGTCGTGATGTCGAGATAAGACAATCATATGATATGGATGGTTATAATGTTTTGCTAGAAGCCGCTTATAACTTATGAGTCATGAACTCATTACCATTATCATATGATCCTATAGGGTCACACACCTAAGCAAACTGGATATTATAAATTGGGTTTTGATCATTAGAGTAATGATTATGATCAACGTATATAAGATATACGTCGATATCGACTTTCTGTGAGGGTGTCGATCGACACCAATGGTGGGTGTCGATCGACACTTGTTCGGTCACGACTTCTAGAAGTATTGACTTTTGGATGGTGTCGATCGACACCAATTAGGTTGGTGTCGATCGACACCCGTCGGCAGCTCCAGCCTATATGGGCTGCTCGACAGTAGATAACCAAAAACATATCAGAAGTTGTTCAGAAGTTGTTTTGAGCTTCAGAAAAACAGAAACGAAGATAGAAACCCGAAGGCGAATCGTTCGCTCCGGCACTAGCATCCCGTCGTCCAGTTTGTGTGCGTGTGGACTTCTGTAGAGGCGCAGCACTTGAGGCGCTTGAGATCTCGATTACCTGTTCTTATTCCGCTGCAAAACCTTCAGGTATGTTCGAGATTTCATATATATTCAAACATAGATTCAATTGGCACGATCCGTGGATTTAGGATTGTTGTTAGGGCTGTTTTAATATGATTAAAACCTGAACGAAATCCATCAATAGATACCAATCGCAAGCATCCCAACACCAAGCATCGAATTACCCAAGGGACTCTGCGCATCCATCCGCGAGGACCATAACGACGCCGACGAAACCGACGACGATGAGGTCGGGACGCACTCTCACATTGACATTACTAAGGAGACCGGCGCCAAGCCCGACTGGAGAACCGATATCATCCAGTATATCGTAAATGGCGACGCACCAACCGAAAGATGGGCAGCCCGGTGACTCAAGGCTCGCGCTGCACACTACACGGTCATAAACGGAGAACTACTACGACGGACCGCAGCCGGCGCACTTCTCACTTGCATCGATGGCATGCAAATTCGGTTCGTTCTGGAAGAAACTCACGAAGGCGCAGGCGGCAATCACTCAGGCGGACGCTCTCGCACTTAAACTCAAAAACACGGCTTCTTCTGGCCAACCATGATCGCAGACTGCGAACAATTCGCACTCAAGTGCGAAAAATGCCCACGACACGGGTCCGCCCTCCACACTTCATCGGAGCTCCTCACCACGTCTTGCCCTCCGTACCCTTTCATGCGATGGGCCATGGACATCGTCGGTCCTTTACCAAACTATCGGCAGCGCCAGTTCGTGCTCATCATGATAGATTACTTCACAAAGTGGGTGGAGGCTAAGGCATACGCCTCGATAAAGGACCACGATGTCCAGATGTTCGTTTGGACACACATCATCTGCCACCACGGTCTGCCTTACGAAATTGTCACGGACAACGGCTCACAGTTCATCTCCAGCGTTTTCAAAGCCTTCTGCGCTAAGTGGCGGATCCGCCTCAGCAAATCAACCCTGCGTTACCCTCAATGTAATGGCCAAGCCGAGGCAACAAACAAGACTATCATCATTTTCGTTGGTCTACGGCTGCGAAGCCTTGTCACCCACCGAAGCCGCGGTGCCAACACTCCGGCGATAACTAGCACCTCTTCACCCAGCAGTCAATTGTGCAATGTTACTCGATAACTTGGACACCTTGGAGGAAACACGCGGACAAGCTCTCCTCAGGATGCAAAACTATCAGCATCAGGCAGCCCGGTACTATAACACGAAAGTACGGCCTCGACACTTCGAAGAAGGCGACCTTGTCTTACGGAAAGTCTACGAAAACACGAAGGAGTATCGCGCCGGCAAGCTCGGAGAAAAGTAGGAAGGTCCATACATCGTCGGCAAGATCGTTAAACCGGGTGTCTGTGAACTCGTGACTATGTCAGGTGACGCCACACTCATGGAACGACAACAACCTCAAACGGTTCTACTACTAAGTCCATCTCTATGATGTGACTAGCGTAAAAAAAAAAAAGAACGAGCTACGCTCTCTTGTAATCGAACTTCGAATGGCTTGATCCTCTTTCGGGGTACGTAGGCAGCCTGTCAAAAGGTTCAGCTATACATCATTAAAAATATCTTCCTTCGAAGAATCGTCTCGATACAAACCGTTTGCACCATTAACAGTCGCCTTTACCTCAGTTTCTCAGTTAAACTGTCAAAACTGTGCCGAGCTACGCTCAAACGTAGGCGCTTCACCTCATAGCTCTAAGCTATAGACCAATACATCTTCACTCTGATCAAGTAAATGATGGGTCAAATAAAGCCGGGTCCATCGTTGCCCGCACCTCCAGAACTTATGACTGACCCACAAAACCACCCCGGAGTTCAGTCTCGGGAGCGTATCTATACTTGATTGAGACGCTCTGTCCGAAACAGACTTATCTTTCAAGGTGTAAGCCGAGCCGACGTAAGCCTCCGTCGTATGCGAGCAGATGTTAGCCTCGCACCCTGGATGTCGACTTACCTTGTTAAGTTCAAGGACCAACTCTAATTCCGAACCGAACTGACTTTGAATAAGTTTTCGAGTATCTATTACTCAGCTCAGTCATTCCACTAGCATGGTAATCTAAATCGTTCGGACTATTACTCGTGAATCGTCTAAATTACTTGAAAATGCCGTACTTTCATTAACTTAGAAAAAATTGCCTATCGGCTTACAAGCATTACGATGCCAAGATCCACAAGTCGGACCTCGGCTATACGAAAGATGATTACAATCTAAATCTACTGGACCACGTCGGTCCCCTCCGCATCCTGCCCGAAGATCCGTCCTGCCCACGATCCCCAGCCGGATCTTCGGGCACATCTTCTGTCTCATCACCTGTCTTCTCACTTGGAAGACTCAGTTCGTTCGTTGCCCCAAACTCCGGACGCGACGTAGTCACCACGGCAACCGCGGCAGCGGGTGAATCCAACTCCTCATCACCGAAAGTGATTTCTTCAATCGCCTCGGCAGCGTCATCCCACGTTTTCTTCGAGGCATCCAACGCTGAGATCATCTAGTCTGGGATCAGCATGCGTCTTGCCTTGAGGGCTTGAGCAAAGGTCAGAGTACCTCCGGCCTCCGTGGACTCCGCCACGATATCCTCGATCTTAGCTCTCTGAGCGACAAAGCGCTTCATCTTCTCAGTCAGCGCAGCGTACTCGCCAACGACCTTGGCACGTTCCTCGCTGACGCGTTTGTCTCTCGACTTTCGGAGCCTCACATGTTTACCTGCTAACTTCAGTCGGGTCTTCTTCTTGGCCTCCATCGCAGTTGTTTTTGCCACCTCGGCTTCTTCTAGCTTGGCCTTCAAGGATGAAGCCTCACCTGCCACGACTGCGAGCTCGGCTTTCTTGTTTTTGAGATCAGCAATCTCCTTCCTGAATGATAGGTTCGTCCTGAATCACCTCGGCGTTCTGCTCCACAGGCGCGAAGCCGCCAACCTCGTCCTCTGCAGTATCGGCCATATCGGCCCCAGCGGAAACCACCTCTTCAGAGTTCACTTCGGGAGCCCTTGAAGGCTCAGCCTCTCGTCTTTTAGGAGACGACGTCGCGACCTGTGGTCCACCTAAGGACTCGCCGACAAGGTCTTGTGCCAGACTGCTAAACTTTCGCTTACGAAGACCCATGCCCGATTCGTCAAGAGCAGCAAAACTTCGTAGTCGTTTTTTAAGCCCTCGTTCCACTCTCTCCGCGGAAACATCAGGCCAAGTCTTGTGACTAAGTTTGTTGAACGCGTCTTTGACGGCCTCGAATCCTTCCGGCGTTGGATCAAGGAAACACGGTCTATTTGCAAAAATGAAAAATCAAGTCAGCCACCGCGGCGGAATAAAAAGAATCGGTCATAGGCGAAGTACCAATCGATTCGCTCCACCGCGTTCGAGTCTTGATCCTCGGGTCGGCCACCGCGAATTCATCCTTCTTTACGAAGAAATAGTGGTCCCTCCATGCATGGATCTTGCTTTTGGTGGGCGGACCGGTGATGATGTTGTATGACGATCTGATTTGGGTGTAAAAACATCTCAATGACGAATCTGCCGACGATGCCCTAAGCGACATCATCTCCTCGACTCGAAATAGCGGCACGTTAACGGCAAGTTATTCTCCGCGGCCAGCATCATCATCGCAACCATATGACGCATTGCGCTGTGCGTCAACTGCGTCAGCGCCATTCCCCGCCTCTCACAGTACTCCAGCGGGAGGCTTGGGATAGGGAATCTCAGATGGCAGTCTAGGAAGAACGACTCGTAGACGCAAAAGAACCCAGGCGGAGCATCCCAAGGTCTCTCATCCGGCCCCGGCACCATGAACGTGACCTTTGGACTCACACCACACGAGTACTTAAGACTCACGAGGCGCTCTTTGGTGGTCTTCGTGGAGTAGACTTTCCACTTGTTTCCAGCTACTCTGTCGACAACGACCCCAGCCTTCTTCGCCTCCTTCACGGCATTTTCTCGGGCGATTCTCTCGGCTCGGTGTGGCTTAAAGATAAGATCTTCCATCTCCAAGTCGGAGTGGGTATGAAAGCTGGCCTCCTCGTTTACGTCGGCACGAAAGGTTGTATCCGCAATATTGGCCTCGTCGTCCTCTGGATCTCTATCCACGGGCTCGGCACCAGAATCTCCCGAATGACTCAAGTCTTCGTCAATTAGTCGAGGAATCTCAAATCGGTTGCTCGGCTCGGAATGGTCGTTCGGCGCATCACGACCGCATGACGGATCCCTTGCTGAGGCATCCGGATTTCCTCGACTTGGGCTCCTCATCTCGGAATGGCAGCACGGCTCGGTAACCCCCGCTGGGTATCTTCCGGCTCGGCAGAACCCAAAACCAAGATCCCTGTCTTCTATATCGTCCGCGTCGGGACGAAGTCCTCTCCATGAAGGAATAGAATCCAGCGAAGAACAGCTTGAAGGCATTTCCCAGATTTAATGAATTCACGGTGGCAGAATGAAGAACACGGTGGAGCAACGAAGAACACGGCGGCGAAAATAAAACGAGAGAAGACAGAGAAGAGAGCTCTACCTTTTCGCGAAAATGAGGAAGTAAAAAGTGAGGACGAACTCGCGAGCACTCGGACTTATAAAGAAAAGAGTGGCGACGGTTTCGAGATCAATCATTTCGTCTCGACTCTTCGGTTTCCGCCGCCCCCTCTCTTATCATCATTAGGTTAAAAAGTCATGCTTCGTTTTTCTCGGCTCGTGTCCTCTCGTTTCGGAAATCACGTTATCCATCATATGAGTGACACATGTCGCCTTCGTTACAAACCAGGGCGGCGTGACAAAGTGAGTCGAGATCCTCACGCGCTCCTCGTGGAATCCCACCCGCTTCAAATAAGATAAGCACGCTCGCATTAATTTCGTGCCACGTGGCATCGAATATTTCTTCATCCGAATATTCTTTCCGAAAAAGGATATTCTTTGTTGAAATCATTTCTGAGTTTAAACTCTTTAGAACGTGACGAGGTGAAATCTCGACGAGTCACTTCTCTTCAAATTCGCCGAGCTCAACCGCGTCGCTCAACGAACTGAGGGGGGGCTTATTGTTGGGGACGGGTTTAGCACCCTCACCAAGGCCCAACAATATTTCACATCGGCCCGTCATATATTAACCAACTGACTGGTTAATATTCGTAATTAATAAGTAGTAATATTTATTATTCGATTGATAAATGTTATTATTCGAAAAGGATCTTATCTGTCGTCGAAAGAGAAAGATTTCCTTATCGAGGAAAAGGAAGTTTGCCGCGCCGACCCGACATTCACGGAAGATATTATCAATTCAACAAGATAAGGAAAGAGAGCGGCAATTACGGAAGTTTTCCTTATCTTAGAAGGGTTAGGTCGGTCTAACTTTCTTATATATAGAAGGGATCCTCATTCGAGAGAGGGACAACTTCTTTACGACTTAGAACTCACAGCTTTTGATTTAGTTTCATCTCGGCTAGGTCAAAAGCTTTGACTATTTGTTGTAATCGAATTTATATCATAAATAAAAGTCACATCGGCAATTTACTGTGTTGTTCTCAAAATTTTCCCACAAACTTGACCTAAGCAAGATCATAGTTCAACAATCAAGTGTTTGATTTGGCTTCTTCACGGTACCTTCTCCCTTCGGAAGCGAAACCTTCAGGGCAATCACACATCAATACTGGTGTGGCTATGTTGCTGACTTCTTTATGGTGTGGTCCATGTCCGCTCTTTGTCTTCCACCGATGAATTCTGATGGTGGTTGCGTCTTGTTTTTTTCTCGAATGAAAAAATTGTCGTTTTAAATTGCCATGGCCATGGATTAGAAGTGTGGTAGGGATGCTATCTTTCTTCTTTTATGACAGTGTACTACGTTTAATGGTAGACACATGGTGGTGTCTCATGTTGTCTGATCCATATTTAATCATTGAGAAGAAAGCAAGATGTAAAGACAAGATTAAGGAAGATGAATGGAGAAGTAGATGCAGTCAGATTTTTGATTTTGAAACTGTGATATTTTCGGCTCCGGTTCTAAATAATATTTGGATAATTCACGATCTCAAAGTCAGGTATTGTCGCTTCGTCTCTGATTGGCTGGGAGAAAAGGTCCATACCTTTATGGGACGGTTGAAAGTCATGTTAAAGTTTATGTTTTTTCAAAAGACACTGATACAGATTAATTGGTATCAGACAGTCATTTTTCCAGAGCTAATTTTAGGCGTAATGGGTTTTACTAATACGGTTACGAAAAAGTTTCATGATAAAACAAAGCAAAAGAATCGTGTTAGAGCAAGAGAGTATTCGAGGAAATATTACGAATATGTGTATTTGTTAGCGAGTAAGGCTTTCTCGACCAGAATACATCGCGAAACTTATATTTTTGTATTGTTTTCAGTAAATGATGCACAAAGTTACTTGTATAATAAGTTACGCTATGTAGTTTTGTATGACTTTAACAATGTACCTTTAATATAATTGAATGAAAGTTTAGCCGGAAAAAAGGCCAATTAAGCAACATTACACATCCAACTGGAACCACGAATCAGGCAAACAATCAATCAAAGAACGAATTAACACAAAATTCAGGTGAAAAAAAAAAGATAAATTAACGTCATTTGCACAAGGGAAATTTAGCTGAGAATGCTAGATTGAAAATCAAATTGTCCCCTTATGCTTTTGTGATCTCAAATTGTCCAATTATGTTTTTGAAATATTTTAATCTGATTTTGGCTCTTAATTTAAGAAATAAAAATTGATTTAAAAAACAAAATTATTATTATGTTGATTATATTTTTACTTTATCAATTCAACTAATAAAAATAATTAAACAAAATTATTATTATGTTGATTATATATATTTTTTAAAAAAATTCGATTTTCAAGTTTTATTCGTTTTTTTAATTTTTTAAAAAAATTTAAATTTTGTTTTTTTAAATTAGATTTTGTAGAATATTCAGTAACCATATCCGATTTTTTAAAGATTTTCTTAACTGAATAATGCAGAATATGAATTCTAACCAGGATAGAAAATTGACAAATAAATAGAATAAATATCCTATAGAGGGTTCCAAGTTTTTTTTTTGTTTTTTAAATTTTCTTTTAGAAAAAATTTACGATTTTCAAGTTTTTTTCGTTTTTTTTTTAAAAAAAAAGTAAATTTGCTTTTGGAAAATTAGTTATTTTAGGAAATAGTTTAGATTTTGTAGAATATTCAGTAATCATAACCGATTTTTTTAAGATTTTCTTAGCTGAATAATCAGAATATGAATTCTAATCAGGATAGAACAATGACAAATAAATAGAATATATATCCTATAGAGGGTTAGAACAAAGAGAAACAGCTAGAATATAAATTATATTCATGGTTAGAACATAGAGTAATGGATAGGATAAAACGAAACTTATTCTAATCAAGGTGGAACGAAGACAAAAAGTTAGAATATACATTCTACCCTGAATAGAAAATAGAACAAAGGTTAGAATAGATCGACATGTATTCTATCGAAGTTAGAACATAGACAAAAGTGTAGAATATGTATTCTAACCAACTTAGAACATAGGCAAAGCTTCAGAATATATATTCTATCGAATGATAGAATGTAGAACAAATGATAGAATAGAATTCATCCACTCTATGCCACCCTAGAATCTTTAGAAAAACTAGAACATATATTCTAGACAAAGTAGAACTATGACTAATACATAGAATGTATATTCTAACCTAAAATCGAAAATATTTTTAATAAATCCATTATTCAAAAAATTTATATGAAAAAATATTTATTGAATCTTATCTTTCCTTTTCTATATTTTCGGATTTTTTCAAAATTTAAAAGTTATCTTTATGTATCTTTAAAAATTAAAATAAGGGCAAGAAAGTCCAATATTACCCAAAAAAAGAAAAATATAATGGAACAATTTAACTTTCAATCTATCATATTTAGATAAATCTCACTTTGCACAATCATATATATATATATGATCTTTCAAAATTCGATTATTTGTTAATATCGGGTCGAAAATGGGCTACAACAGGCCCGTAACCACCATATATTGACGTTTTTCTTTCTTTCACAAAGTAACAAGAGGATTAACAAGTTTTGTCTGTGTGTGATATTCAGTTTTACACATTTAATTAATCAAAAATAAGAATCTCAGATTCTCCTTTTAACAATTGAGTTTGGATGGATTCAGCAAATATAGAGGATCTACATAGCATAAATTAAAGAACAAGACATTTAGAAAATAGAAAAAAAAAAAAAAAGGCTGTCGTTTTAATCCTTGATCTTCCGAATATGTGAATCCAAACTATTTATTGTTTTAATCTGATCTGATCTCTTGGTCTGAATTCCGACAGATGCTTTCAGTTTCCACTTTTACCAAACCTGAAGATGGAAATCTTTCTTGCTTAGCCCACAAGTTAAAACAAAAATCAGAACACATCACCAAATCGATCAATCATATTTTTCTCTCCATGAATAAACAAGAAAGAAAACCCAAGAGACCCCTAAAGCTATGTCTCCAAGAGCTTGTTTAGGCCATTCATAAGCAAGATCTTCGATTTTCCACTCGAACAGAACCCTCCACGAAGCCATTAGCACGTAGAGAATCACAGAGCCTCCGGCGAAGAAGCTATGGAACTCTCTGTCTTTCACGAAAGACACCATGAACAGTACCAAACCAATCGCAAAGAGAAGCAAACCAGAGAATGACTGAGAAATCTGAATGAGCAGCTCATCGTGTGGCGTTGATCCTTTCAGTTTGCTTGCAATCTCACTTCCTGGTCCAAAGATCGAAGCTTTATCTGTGTAGAACATCATTAGGGTTCCACTAGTTAGAGCGATTACCGAATGGAGTACGCAGATTACACGAAAGAGAGATGGATTCATCGAAACTGCTGTCGTCATGAATGAAAAAGAAAGAAAAAGACTTTGATGGGTTTTTCTCAAAACGGATCGAGCTTTCACCAAAAGCAGATGGAGCAAACGCAGATTGTGAATGAAAGATCTTCAGGAGTAAAAAGGGAAGTTTATGTTCACGGGTTCACTGGGGGAAATATCCAGATTGGGGGATTTTACTAGTTTGGGAAATCAATGAAGGAGAAAGGTATGGACTCTGGCTTTTGAGAAGAGAGATGATCTGATTTGGAGATTTGGACTTTGATAGATTCCATGATTTTGATTTCTTTAATCTTATA
This sequence comes from Isatis tinctoria, assembly GCA_010577795.1. NCBI lineage: Eukaryota > Viridiplantae > Streptophyta > Magnoliopsida > Brassicales > Brassicaceae > Isatis > Isatis tinctoria. The sequence goes on along the minus strand of VHIU01000268.1, from coordinate 12,797 downwards.
TATAACCTCTTCTCAAAAGAAGAGTTTTATAAGGTTTCTTGGTTTGATTTCTTTAAATCTTTTTTTTTTTTCTAGAAAAGCTAGACAATTTCAAATCCCACGTCCTAACTAATTCTTCATTATGATTTATGATTTAAATTAAATCGGAAATTACTTACTGTTTATGATAGGATTAAGATTGGATTGCAGTTTTATATTATTCTTTTTTTATTCTGAAACTTGAGGTGGAGAAATAATTGAAAGATTCTAGGCAAAAATACAAAAGAAGAATAATTGAAAGTAATAAATCTCTGTGGGGTCGAAGAAACGCATCGGCATGGACTCGGTTTATGGGAGCTATATGATGTAGAGTTTCACTGTGAATTCTTAAAAGAGATAAATTTGATGTAGAGTTTGGTTTTGGACTTTTGTAACATCTTCTCTTTTTATTGAAAGATAATTTTTGTGCAATGAGAAAATATAAAAACCCATTACTTTTCTGTGTCGACATACACTGCACCAATGAGAAAATTGCAAAATATCTAACTGAATCTACCTTTTTGGCTTCTTTTTTCAATCTGAATTATTGTTCTTTCCCCTTGTCAAGAAAAGTAAAAAACAAACACAGAAATATCTAGCCAATATATAAGAAACATATTGGCTATTGAAAAATCAAAAATGTACCCAAACATATTTTTAAAAACATAGTTGAAGATAATTAATTATTTAAAGTAAAGTAGGTGAAATGTTACATAAAAACCGCATTAAAGATCATCAGTTACTTTAGCAAAAGGATTATCAGTTACAGAATGATTAATGCCAAGTGGAAACTCCATCAGTACTACAATGGCCCATTCGACGTTAATATCCATAGCCGACATAACAATTATCTACCGGCTCTATTATACCGTTTTGATTTCGGTTCCATACCAATGCAGAATTAAATTGATTTCATTCCACCAAAGAGTCACAAATTGCTTCAACTAACGTAGAAACAATATTCATTTGTTACAAAAATATATTAAAAAGATTGACCAAAGATTTATCAGTTAATTTAGTTAAGAATGCAAAATTTCAAAACCACATTTTGGATCACGAGATTGGTTTCTTCTAACTATACTTCAACTGTAATAATAATAAAACAAAAAATGCATCAAAAATAAAATCTTACAAAAGAAAAGTGGAAAAATCGCTATCTCATGTTTCTTCCACCGGCTGAAACTTTCCGGTGACGCCTTCTTCCACGTCCCGGAATCTTCTTCCCCGTGGTTGCTCTACCACCGCCTAATTTTCCACGTGGCAAAGGCAGCGGCTCGGGCAGAACCCTAGAAGAAGCTCGAGGAGGTTTCATGTTCATCAAAATGTCTCTATGATAAACCTGTCATCAAAGAACCAAGTCTCAATTTTTCACACAACTCTTTTACGTAACCGAAATAAAGCTGTAAGTTCTTCTGCTTTTACCTGTTTTACAAAGTTGCGTCTTTCGCAGTCCAAGAACATGTTGATGCTCCAATCCACTTTCTCTCTGATCTTGTCTCTTGCAATTGCAAAGCTTAGTTGATCTCTTGAGGTAAATCTATCTACTTCGTTGAACCAAACACACGTGAAGAGATTTGTAATCGGTATGTGTTCTCTTATGATTGTACAACCTTCGGGAACATCTGCAAAACGATTCAATAACACTGAATTGAGCTCAAAAAGACAAACGAAAATGTAGGCTTTTTATAATCTTCGTATGCCTAAAACCATTACCACTTGTTATTGGAAGCTTAGCCTCAGTATAAGGTGTCAAGCCTTCCTTCTTGTAGAACTCTATCTGGTAATCAATTGAGGCATTGTCGTATTTTCTTGCGGCTTTATTGGCTTCAGCCTCGACATACACATCAAAACGTCGGTAATGTCTGGAGATTGCGAAACTAGAATTCGTTCTCCACAAGAACCTGAACATTGAGAAGACAAATAAAGCTAGCTGCTTTGGCCTGAACAAATACTTCCAAAAGAGAGAGAGAGAGAGAGAGAACTGAAAACAATCTAATTACCTTTCAAGTATTTGATATGGATCTACAACAAGCTGGAGCTTTGCATCAACCCATATAGAGTACCTGACATTTGGGAATAATCTATGCAATAGAAGCTTCGGAATCTGTACGAAATGCATAAACGTTTTACCCAATTCGTATTTTGTTACCATAAGGAAACATTCAAATCTTGGCTATTTATTCTCAAATCTTTTCTCACCTTTCCATTACGCCTTGCATCGGTGTAAGGGACATTATGCACAACAATGATCCTCCACAATCCCACTCTCTTGTTATCTTCTGTGTAGCTCGAAGTGTTCTTAAGATATGAATGCGTTTCCTCGTCAACAAACATGTAGAAAGGGATGTTCTTCCTCGCCATTTCACTGATGTTCACCGGTTCTTGAATTATGTCATACTTTCCTGAAAAAATAAAAAAGATTGAAATTTTGTTTCTTGAGTATATGGAAACAAAAATGTCACACAGAAATTTTCATTTACCAAATATCGCTGAAGCAACAATCACATCATGGAACTGGTCCAACTCAGGAAGGATATCCTCATCAATGTCAAATCCGGTTTGATAACCCGGTTTTGTTCCTTTGACAAATCTGCCGAGTCAAAATACAGGAATCAGAAAAGTAAAGCTTGATGGCTGGAGAAGAGACTAAGGAGTAAAGCCGAGAGAAGCTTACCCGCAATGCAATGTCATGGACTCTTTTATGTCAAAGGAGTTGGTCCTATGTTCAAGAGAAGGATAACCTCCAAATTCAGAGCCTCCTTGACCTTCTTCACGTTTTACAGGACTCTCGTCATGGATATATGTCAAATTCTTGAGCACAGGAGATTCAAATGGATACTTTGGCATATGCGCTAAGGCCTCCTCTGGAGATAGATAGCATACCGGGCACGCTGAACACAATTACAAGCGGGATAAGTAAATGCAAGTTCCTGTAAACTAGAGACAACTGTTGAGAGAGCTTACGGCGTGGTCCGGGCCTTCTGAGTCCAGGTGGAGGAGGAGGAGGAAATGTAAAACTATCGCATGGATGGTGCGAAGGGAGAGATGGAGGAGGATGGATGATGTCTACATCACTTCCTCTAATGCCATTCCACATGAACGAATCACTAATGTGATCATTGTTCGAGTTTCCAGTATAGAAAGAAGTCAATTCTCTACTTATCGGTGTTTGGTTGCTTCCAAAATCCATCGTCTCAATACTCTGATGAATGTTTGGAGTATTACTCTCTGTTGTATAAAAATGCAGGCATTACCATGAGATTCAAATATCATAATCAAGATTCCATTGAAGAATAAAGACTTGAGCTTTTACCTTTGTTGATAGTGTAAGAACCCAAGACAAAGACTACAAAAGCAAGGCTGAGAAGGAGCAGCATTGCCACTCGCCTCCGGCCTAAGTACCAGCAACATAAGAAGGAGAGAGATCTTTCCTTCTCTTTAGAATTTGAAGTGAGCATTGTGGAAGAAGAAGAAGAAGAGGTAGAAGAAGATACAGACTCAAAAGCTCTGTGTTACTGCAATGAGCCATAACTCTCGGTAACGAAGTCCAAATGACATTCCAGTCATTGTCTCTTAAACCCTCTAAAGCGAATTCTCATATCGAAAAAAAACCAAACACTTCCTCAGATCTCTCACAAACTGCAACCTAAGAAAACATAAGCAAAACCAAGATTCGTAACCACATACATTGCAGAAACAGACAAAAGCTTTGTAATTTACCAGCGCAGGATCGATTTGGTTCGGATCAGATTGTAGAATCAATAACAGACAGCGACAAAGACCTGCATTTGCACTCGAAACGAGAAAACTTTGATCACATCTCGATTGAATCGAAAGTAGCCATCATTGGCCGATGGTAAATTGAAGAGAGCCCATAAATCGGAATCTATCCCTAATCCAAAAAAAAGGGCAAATTTTTCCAAGAGATACCTTACAGAATCGAAAAAGATATTACCTTTAGATTGAATAGTATGTTCTAAATTCGCCTCTGGATTTTACAAAAACAATAAATGGTTTGGTGAATGCATCGCCAAATTTCACTGATCCCTTTGATCTGCGGAAAACATTCAGTGCATATTTTGGATTTGTCCACGATTCAGTGTATGTCTACGTTGGTTTTAAGGGTGATAATTAAAAAATTATTCGGCACAAAAATACTAATATTTCGCTGATTTAATTTTATTACAGTGGAGATGTGTTTTGTTAGTTGAGCCTTTAAAACTTGATCGTACCTCTCTTCGCTTTATCCATAAGAAGAAGAAAAAAAATAAATATACCGCCCCATCTGCTAATCTCCCAACATCCAAAAATAGTCCCAAATAGTAATATTCCTAATTACTCGGATTTGGGTATATTTTGGTTATGAGAAAAAACAACCAGCTTAATAACAACATTTTCAACCTCTTTCTAATGTTTAGTTAATTTTAGACATGTATTTGTTGATGTGAAATGTTAAAATGTGTTAATATTTTAATTTTTAGTTTAAATATATTATATAGTTTACTAAATATGAACCAACCGAAGAGAATTTTAAAAAAAATTGTTTCCGTTTTGAAAGTTAAAATTTGAGATTTGTTTATTGTTTTATTTTTATGTAGATGATTGTATTATGTAATTTATATTAGTTTTCTATTTATAATAAATAGAAGAATTATATATAAAATATTATCTATTGTATTTTTTTCTATTTGCTAGCTTCATTATATTAAAAAAAAAAAAATCGGATAAGAAATGTGATATTATTTTAGAGTGGTTTTCAACACTTGTGACTTTGATATGATGGTCGTGATTAAAATAAATAAATTTGAATATCTACTCAAAACTGAAAATATAGAGTTCTTCATTTTGAAATCAAAAAAGGAAAATCAGTTCACTTCTGGTTTGATGTCAATGGGGAATCTGGCACTTAAATTCTTGGTATTCCAAGACATGCGACAGTTGCTGAAGCCGCTAGCATCAAGATTCAGGGCAGATACTTTTAAGCTTTATGGACTAAAATCTGTTCCATGACTGTGCCACACCCTGAAGCAGGCAAAGCTTGTTTTAAAAATACATGTTGTGGGGGTATATCTTTCAGAATTTTATGGCTTCAACAACATGAAATCAGATCTGTACTAGCATCGACTTGTATGGTTTTTCGCAAAGTGTGTCTAAACACACTAAACCACATTACTCAAACAAGTCATCAAAAACACAATACTCCATATTGGTACGACACATTGAACCACATCACTCAAACAAGTCATCAAAATCTGGATTTTGTTCTGCTGAAGATGGTATTTCAGACATCGATATAATTTATGTGGAGGAAGCGCAATTATGGGAGGTATAATTGTAGTTACATTCCAGCAATTAACCTGCACTATCCACAAACCTATTCGAAACTAAATATGTTCTCTTGGTTTCAGGTTCTTGCACAAACTTAAAGGACCTATGCGCTATTGGTTTGAATTAAGCCTTTATTTACCATTAGAGAAAATAAATAAATTATTCAGGATTCTTCATTTGTATCACATCTATATTATATGAATATTTTTTCAAGGTTTTTATCAGTAAATTTTATATTTCATCAAAAAAACAATCTAAAGATATACTCAAAGTTAGATTATACAATAATTTTTTAGCGTTTAGATAACTAAATAGGAGTAGATAAATAAAAAATTTATCGATTAAAAAATTACTTAAGTTTTTAGGATAGACTTTTATTCTATATTAATTCATTGCATTATATATTTTCTCAAATAACTCACTTTCATATTACATTAACCATTTATAAAACAGAGTAGCTGCATGTGGATCTTTGCTATATCCATAAATACCATTTGCCACGGCTTTCCATGTACAATTACTACATCTATCGGAATCTCTAGTCGCATCGTAGATGTCAAACACGCCTTTCTTTATTTTTCCATGGCTAAAGCCACAAAAAAATAGTGTAGTCTTTTGAAAACCAACACGAAATTTCCATTCATATAATCCACCTTTGTTAACATTGCGAAAACCTACATCTCTATCTCCGGATTTACAATGTATTCCCATAGAGTAGTTATTATTATTATAAATCGAGACTTTTGCAGGATCTCTGGTAAACAATCCATCTTGTTGCAGAGCTTCAGAACTGATCAAAGATACCACCATTATAGAGATAGTAAACATTGAGCACAGAACAGATATGAAATTTCTTTTAGGTGAGTTCATCATGAAGATTTGTTACTGATCATTGTATTTTCAAAAATTCATACTTTATATGTAATAAGATGCTAATTTTTAGAAAATATAATATACACTAGTTTATTTTGAATTGCTTAATTTAGTCAAAACACACTAAAACTATATTTTAGTAATTAATTGTGAGAAGGAAAAAAAGTGATAGTATTGTCTTTTTAAGAATTCACAATTTATATGCAAGATACTAACTTTTAGAAATATAATTAATGCTATATTATTTTGAGTAATTTAAATTAGTCAAAAGTTTCTTAAAAGTTGAAATACTTGATTAGTAATAAAAAAAAGGAAAACGTTCATCAAATAACCCATGTATAATAGAAGTAGTCAGAATATTTCCCAAGATATCTTTCTCCAAACTAACTAGATTTCTAATTTTATATTTATTAGATTTACTAGATTACAAGTTTATGTAATTTAATTACGTTTTATTAATATATGTTGTTTTCTTTTAGTAAATAAGAACGAACCATATAATAATATTAAAATTATATGAATTTTCAAAAACAAGAAGAGAGAAAAGGTAGGCTGGAAATACATTCTAAACAACACAAAATCTTGTGTTTCAGCTTGCTACTAACCAAAACACCATATGAACCAACACAAAGAAAGGAGAAAAGAAAAAAAAGAAGAAAGAAAGAACAGGAGTCGTTGAAATTAGAAAAAAAAGCTGAACTTGTTCACCCTGAGTCTCCACTTAGCAACCCCAGTGGTGGTTCACTTGGCAGGATCTTCTCCACCCCCTGTCATTAACTCAAATAAGAAACATATTGAATCAAATTGCCATTAACCGAAATTAGATGGAAGCAAGAAGAGATGGAGCCGGGTTATACCTTTAACCTAGTTTTCGTTGTGTTTTTTCTAAACTCGAAACCTTGATCTCTAATCCATGAAGTTTCAATGTTATTAAACCAAGTAACAAACAAACAAACTCTCTACAAACAACGAAAAAACAAAAATGTTTAAAAAAAAAAAAGGATAAACAATAAAGCTCACAAGATTTGTATGCTTCCTTTCTCTTCGTTTTTAACATGTTTCCTAGCTCGTGAACATGCTGCAGATTCTCTGTTTCTGATGATCCTCTTCTGTCTCTTCTCTACAGTCTTCTCCACGATCTCTCCTCCTAATGAACCCATTCTTTCCCATAATAATCATAGACACTGAAGACACCATTTCTTGCATCTCACAAATTGGATATGGCATAAATACTTGATGTTGATGCTGTGTCTGGTGATACCGGACCCATTTCTCATCTGAAGCCCATTTAGACCTAGTTAGACATTGTAATAAATTAACGAATAATTTAACTTAAAACTGGATGGGACTGCTTAAACATAATCATACTAAACATTGAGGAGGATATCACAGAAAAGACTTACATATGAGAAAAATATCAAATCACTAAGAATCAGAAGGTGCTTTGTTTTCTGAATTCATATTTGAACATGGAAAGAGAAAAATAGAAAGAATAGAGCCCATGGGGAGAGGCAATGAGCAAAATTCAACTCAACCTCGTGAACGAACAATAAACATGACATTTATAAAATACAGTTAAATCATAAATGCATGATATGTTTTCGGTCAAATAAAGTATTTAATTGAACATACAAACATGACAAATTCTGTCAAATGATAAAATAGTGTTAGTCCAATGGTATCATTCATATGGTTGACGTATAAATTGATTATATGTGGTACATATAACTAGTATATATAGTGGTTCTCTAAAAAATACATGTGATCGTTGTAAAACTTATATCGCCCTTTTTTCAGATGATGGGGCCCAAAATTTGTTGTGTTGTCTAAATGGAGAAGACAAGTCTATTAAATTCGGTTGCAAGTCTAATGTTGATAAACTCTTCTCCAAAATTATTCGACAAACAAACCGATACTGACGACGATTGATGTTTCTAAGTTTTTTAAAAATAAAGTGTTAGTCCAATGCCAGCCATGAGACCATTAATACGCATAATGGAGTATGAAATAAGATTTTTATTTGATTGTAGAATATGGTGTAAACTATGATTAGTTGACCATTGATTGCAGTTATCGTCTTTATTAGAAAACTGTTTCTAAAGAAAGCCAAGAAGATAGAAAGATAGAAATCGCTTGCTGACAAAAAATGTATAATTACTTCATTTTAAACTGGAGCATACCTATTTAAAACTTCTCTCAAGTTCATTAGTGCAGGGACTATGGGAATAAAAAAGATTTCTTGTTTTATTTTTCTGGTCAAAGGAAAAAAAAATTATATAATGATAATGGAGGAGAATACGAAAAGACTAACGTTCCTCTTTCGTCCCAAGACAACTCGATTTTTACTTCCTTATGATACAGAGTGTTTAACACTTTCGTTATATGCAAAGTGAACAACATTTTTCAAGAAATACAAAAAAAAAAATACATATATATACAACATCTTTGTTGTTTGGGTGAATGTATGATGTGTGTTTGCATTCATCTTCTCAATGTACGTACAATCCCATTAAAAAAGGTAAAATTTTATTTTCCTATTAAGATAATTTTGACCAAAGGAAAAAAAAACATACTTATGAGAAGAAGGATATTCGTCAGCTCATTCGCTTCAGGCTGTACACACTTACTCGAGCACAAATGAATCTACCTTCAGTGATTCCTCTTTCCACTACTTGGTTACAGATCATGAGTTAACCGTAATATCACGCTAGTTTACTCCATCTTGCTTCATTTGTTTTCCTTTGTTTTGCTGGCTCATTCAGAGTTTACTCCTTATGTCATCTAGTAGGTGATCATAAGTCGGCTGATAGGTTGTAACTTTTATAACCCAGTCGGGTAAAATAATAAAATGAGAACTTAAAAAAAAAGAAAAAAAAGAAGAAAGAAAGAACAGGAGTCGTTGAAATTAGAAAAAAAAGCTGAACTTGTTCACCCTGAGTCTCCACTTAGGAACCCCAGTGGTGGTTCACTTGGCAGGATCTTCTCCACCCCCTGTCATTAACTCAAATAAGAAACATATTGAATCAAATTGCCATTAACCGAAATTAGATGGAAGCAAGAAGAGATGGAGCCGGGTTATACCTTTAACCTAGTTTTCGTTGTGTTTTTTCTAAACTCGAAACCTTGATCTCTAATCCATGAAGTTTCAATGTTATTAAACCAAGTAACAAACAAACAAACTCTCTACAAACAACGAAAAAAAAATGTTTAAAAAAAAAAAAGATAAACAATAAAGCTCACAAGATTTGTATGCTTCCTTTCTCTTCGTTTTTAACATGTTTCCTAGCTCGTGAACATGCTGCAGATTCTCTGTTTCTGATGATCCTCTTCTGTCTCTTCTCTACAGTCTTCTCCACGATCTCTCCTCCTAATGAACCCATTCTTTCCCATAATAATCATAGACACTGAAGACACCATTTCTTGCATCTCACAAATTGGATATGGCATAAATACTTGATGTTGATGCTGTGTCTGGTGATACCGGACCCATTTCTCATCTGAAGCCCATTTAGACCTAGTTAGACATTGTAATAAATTAACGAATAATTTAACTTAAAACTGGATGGGACTGCTTAAACATAATCATACTAAACATTGAGGAGGATATCACAGAAAAGACTTACATATGAGAAAAATATCAAATCACTAAGAATCAGAAGGTGCTTTGTTTTCTGAATTCATATTTGAACATGGAAAGAGAAAAATAGAAAGAATAGAGCCCATGGGGAGAGGCAATGAGCAAAATTCAACTCAACCTCGTGAACGAACAATAAACATGACATTTATAAAATACAGTTAAATCATAAATGCATGATATGTTTTCGGTCAAATAAAGTATTTAATTGAACATACAAACATGACAAATTCTGTCAAATGATAAAATAGTGTTAGTCCAATGGTATCATTCATATGGTTGACGTATAAATTGATTATATGTGGTACATATAACTAGTATATATAGTGGTTCTCTAAAAGAATACATGTGATCGTTGTAAAACTTATATCGCCCTTTTTTCAGATGATGGGGCCCAAAATTTGTTGTGTTGTCTAAATGGAGAAGACAAGTCTATTAAATTCGGTTGCAAGTCTAATGTTGATAAACTCTTCTCCAAAATTATTCGACAAACAAACCGATACTGACGACGATTGATGTTTCTAAGTTTTTTAAAAATAAAGTGTTAGTCCAATGCCAGCCATGAGACCATTAATACGCATAATGGAGTATGAAATAAGATTTTTATTTGATTGTAGAATATGGTGTAAACTATGATTAGTTGACCATTGATTGCAGTTATCGTCTTTATTAACTGTTTCTAAAGAAAGCCAAGAAGATAGAAAGATAGAAATCGCTTGCTGACAAAAAATGTATAATTACTTCATTTTAAACTGGAGCATACCTATTTAAAACTTCTCTCAAGTTCATTAGTGCAGGGATTATGGGAATAAAAAAGATTTCTTGTTTTATTTTTCTGGTCAAAGGAAAAAAAAAATTATATAATGATAATGGAGGAGAGAATACGAAAAGACTAACGTTCCTCTTTCGTCCCAAGACAACTCGATTTTTACTTCCTTATGATACAGAGTGTTTAACACTTTCGTTATATGCAAAGTGAACAACATTTTTCAAGAAATACAAAATAAATAAATACATATATATATATACAACATCTTTGTTGTTTGGGTGAATGTATGATGTGTGTTTGCATTCATCTTCTCAATGTACGTACAATCCCATTAAAAAAGGTAAAATTTTATTTTCCTATTAAGATAATTTTGACCAAAGGAAAAAAAGACATACTTATGAGAAGAAGGATATGACTAGTATTCTGATTATGATTATTTAAGATTATATAAGTGTTATTAAGCGCGTGTTTTTGACGGATCAAGAATGTCTTTCGCATGTCCAACTTCGATTTCCAAAAAGAAAAATCATGGAAGAGTTTTTACTATTTTTAACTATTTTTGTATACTATATGGGAGATTTTTCTTTTTACTGTTTTTCGGCATCTTATAATTTTTGACTTTATTCAAAGCTATTAACTGCACCCACTACTGAAAAATACTCCTATATAAAGTGAAAATCTTTTCTTACCGAATGTATTCATTTATTTATTTTAAAATTCTCTCTTGTTGATGTTTCTTTTTGGAGTTTCCAATATTTGCAAAACTTTTAATTCACCTTCTGCTTCAACACATGCGTCTCCCTCAAAATCTCTCCTCCCTAGATCCATTTCTCTCTCAAGCAGGCACTGTTAAACCCTTTTGATTTCTCTCCGTCTCTCCGTTTTTTTTTTTTTCCAGGAAAGCACCATTTTTCTCTCCGTCTTTACAAATTTTCCTGCAAATTTCTCAATTTTACATTTGCCTCTGGTGTTTTGGTCCTCTCTCTCACTCCAATCTCTTCAAAAAGGTGCTTGCTTTATGCAGACAAGTTCTTGGTTCTTGAGAATCCTGGGCTTTTTGTTCTCCCCTCGAATGATTAATGCCTGAAACCTTCTTCTTGATCTGGGCACATTTTGCAAATTGAGGGGAAAAAATCGTTTCTTTTTCTTTCTTTCTGGGTTACAGTGTTCTCCTAGTTCTAGGGTTCCTCTAATTTCGACTTTTGTTGTTGATGGTCTCTTTCTTTCTTGTGGTCCACTTAATTAGCTACGAGAAGTGACGTTTGACTAGTTTTGGAAGTAAGAGGAACAAAGATTGATGAATTTTTAAAGGAGATTTTTTTTTGCTTCTAGTGTAGAGATTTTGGGTCGAAATTGAGCGATGGGTTGTGTTTGGTGCAAGCCTTCTGCTATCGAGGATAGCAGAGATAGTCCAAAAGAGAGATTTTCTAGCAAATCCTCTTCTGAGTTTAGAGGTTCAAGACCCGTTGCTTCTTCTAGAAGAGAAGAGACTCTTAGGACAAAGGAACGGCCTGATGTTGTCAGTGTAAGACCAATGCTGAGTAATAGTAAGCAAGCTAATGTGTCGATGCATTTGCGTGGGGAGAATTTGAGTAGTAGAAGAGAGAAGAAGATAGAGAATGTCGCAACTTCACACTTTCCAATGGGTATTACCGTAGCAAAAGCAGCTGAAGGAGAGTACGTAGCTGCAGGGTGGCCTCCATGGTTGGCTTCTGTAGCTGGAGAAGCTATCAAAGGATGGGTTCCACGGCGTGCAGATTCTTTCGAGAAGTTGGACAAAGTAATCTTCTTCTTTTTTTAATCTACATTCTATTAAAAATGCAGTTTAGGAGCTTACTTGATTGCAGGAACTACTTCTATTGGCATGTTTCCAAATTTAGAAACGTATCTTAAGCTCCCAAGATTTGGGTTGCAGTAAATGATTTATGGAAACTAGATTTTCACATGACCTGAAATGGTTTTGACTTGGTTTTTGCAGATTGGTCAGGGTACTTATAGTAATGTATATAGAGCTCGGGACCTGGATCAGAAGAAGATTGTGGCTTTGAAGAAAGTTAGGTTTGATAATTTGGAGCCTGAAAGCGTTCGCTTTATGGCAAGAGAAATCCAGATATTGCGCCGGCTGGATCATCCTAATATCATAAAGCTAGAAGGCTTAGTGACATCAAGAATGTC
>VHIU01000434.1:0-33093 GCA_010577795.1 Isatis tinctoria | reverse complement strand
GGAACACAAACTTGTATCCCATGCTTCGCGTTCTATCTTTATAACAAGTTTTGCTAAAATAGTTATTTTTGAAACCTCATAGGACATTTTTGGACCCCCAATATGCTATCTAAGCTTTTATAAGGTACACATTAAAGTGCTCTTTTGGAACACAACTTGTGTCCCATGCTTCGCGTTCTATCTTTATAAGAAGTTTTGCGAAAATAGTTTTGTTTAGACCTCATAGGACATTTTTGGACCCCAAATATGCTATCTAAGCTTTTATAAGGTACACAATAAAGTGCTCTTTTCGAACACAAACTTGTATCACATGCTTCGCGTTCTATCTTTATAAGAAGTTTTGCGAAAATAGTTTTGTTTAGAAACCTCATAGGACATTTTTGGACCCCAAATATGCTATCTAAGCTTTTATAAGGTACACATTAAAGTGCTCTTTTGGAACACAAACTTGCATAAGGGAACGTTTCTATGAACTCCAACCACTTGGCATGTCGTCTCTTCAAGGAAGTTTGGCCTCTTAGATGCTTCAAGGTCTCGTGATCAGTATGGATTATGAACTCCTTGGGCAGCAAGTAATGTTGCCATGTTTCTAAGGCACAGACCAATGCATATAGCTCCTTGTCGTATGTTGGGTAGTTGAGTGTAGCTCCACTCAGTTTCTCACTAAAGAATGCCACTGGTCTTCTTCTCTGGTGTAGCACAGCTCCTATGCCCAGTCCGGATGCATCACACTCTACTTCAAACATTTCTTCAAAGTCTGGTAGAGCAAGAACCGATGCTTCAGTCAGCTTCGCCTTTAGCGTGTTGAAAGCTGCTTCTTGCGAGGGTCCCCATGAGAATGGCACGTTCTTCTTGATCACAGCAGTAAGATGGGCAGCAAGAGTACTGAAGTCGCGCACAAATCTCCTATAGAAGCTAGCCAATCCGTGGAAGCTTCTCACATGTCCGATTGTTGTTGGTGTAGGCCATTCCTTGATCGCTTTGATCTTCTCCTCATCCACTCTTAAACCCTGTTCACTAACAACAAATCCTAAAAAGACAAGCTCATTAGTACAAAAGGTGCACTTCTTAAGGTTGGCATATAGACCTTCCTTTCGAAGTGTTTTAAGCACTAGTTCAAGATGTTGTAGATGATCACTTAGGTTCTTACTATAGATAAGTATGTCATCGAAATAGACAACTACAAATTTACTTATGTAAGCTCGAAGAACCTGGTTCATAAGGCGCATGAAGGTACTTGGTGCATTTGTCAAACCAAATGGCATGACTAGCCACTCATATAACCCTTGCTTGGTCTTGAAGGCAGTCTTCCACTCATCTCCTTCCTTCATTCGGACTTGGTGGTAACCGCTTTTCAAGTCTACCTTTGAGAAGAGTGTGGATCCACTCAATTCATCAAGCATATCATCTAGGCGCGGGATAGGATGCCTATACTTGATGGTGATGTTGTTGATGGCTCTACAGTCCACGCACATCCTCCATGTCCCATCTTTCTTAGGTACAAGTAAGAGGTACTACTGCGCATGGGCTTAAGCTCTCTCGTATGTATCCTTGTCCATTAGGTCTCGCACTTGTTTCTCTAGTTCTTTAGACTCTTCAGGGTTCATACGGTATGCTGCCTTGTTTGGTAAGGCTGAGCCTGGCACGAGATCAATCTGGTGCTCTATGCCACGGATGGAGGAAGTCCAGGCGGTATGTCTTCCGGGAACACATCTTGGAACCTGTCTAACAAAGTCTGAACTTCTAAAGGTACTCTTAACTCGTTGGTACCTGTTCTCAAACACTCTTTGTAAACCATTAGTATCACAGTGCCCTTGGCACCAAGGGTCTTACAAACGTCTCTTGAAGTTAGATAGAGACTTGGTTTACTTACCTTAGGTCCTTTGTTCATGTGGATATACATCTCGTGAACTTCAGTTGGACTAAGTGGGGCAAGATTGAACTTACGGCCATTGTGTGTAAAAGAGTAATGGTTGGTGCGTCCATCATGTATGGCTCTTCGATCAAATTGCCAAGGCCTTCCAAGTAGGAGGTGTCCAGCTTGCATGGGCAATATGTCGCACATGATCTCGTCTGGGTAGTTGCCAATGCTAAAGGGTACCACCACTTGCTCAGTGACCTTCAACTCCACGTTCTCATTGAGCCATTGAAGAGGATAAGGTCTCGGATGTTTGGTTCGCTCCAAGCCTAGCTTATCCACAAGAACTTGACTCGCAACATTAGTACAAGAACCACCGTCTATCACCAAACTACATACCTTGCCTTTGATGGTGCATTTGGTGTGGAATAGGTTCTCTCTTTGTGCTTGTTCGGTTGGGTTTACTTGAGCACTTAGCACACGCCTAGTGACCAAGAGTTCTCCATGATCCGGATATACAAGATCTTCCTCTTGATCAGTTAGATCAGCTCGTTCTCATCTTCAGTCTCAAATCTCCAGTAGAAGTAATGAGCATCACGCGTTGGTTGGGGCAATCTCTAGCCATGTGACCTCTTCCCTGACACTTAAAACAAATAATGTCACGGGTCCTTGATTGAGTACTAGGGAACTTACCTTGCTCTCCACGGTTTGGTTTGGGAGTCTCATTGGTTTTGCTCTTGAATCGAGAATCTATCTCAACCGCTTTGCCCTTGTCTTGAGTTTTGGAAGTGCTTGCAACCCACGGTTGTGAGTTTCGGTTTCGTTGGCTAAGTGATGTCTTGCGCTTAATCTGCTGCTCGGTCATGACAGCCAAATGTAGCAATTCGTAGAGTCCATTGTACTGAGCTCTCTCCACTTTCCTAGCTATCCTGTCTTGCAAGCCATCAATGAACTGCGCCATAAGAGCCTCCTCGGATTCTTCTAGCTCCAAAGAGTTCATCAGCTTCTCGAATTCTTCAAAGTAATCCTCCACACTTCTTGTTCCCTGAGACAACTTACGAAATCGTTTTTGCAAATCTCTATGGAAGTGTTCAGGAATGTACCTAGCCCTTAGAAGGCTTTTCATGTCTAGCCAAGCTAGTATGGGTCCAAAACGTTGCCTCCTTCTCTCGGCTACGGTTCTATCCCACCAAGCTAGAGCGTTCTCAGTCAATTGAGCTGCTGCCACAGCTACTTTCTTCCTCTCATTGTATCCATAGCACTCAAGATGTGCTCTAGCCTCCTCTCCCAATCTAGGTAAGCTTCCGGATCAGATTTTCCTGCAAAAGTGGGAGGGGTTAGTTTAATGCCATACTTGTTGTCTCGGATATCTTCTTCACGGCCTTGGTTCCTCCGGTAAGGCTCGTGTCTCCTCTGGTTATTTCTCCTATAACCATCAGGTGGATCTTCTTCTTGATCAGTTTGATCATCTTCTTCGTGTTCTTGGCGTGGTTGTACAATTGGATTGCCTCGTATGGGTCCTCGCCTAGGTTGTTCCAAGCGCCCAATGCGTTCACCAAATTCGGTGCGCATTGTGCCAACTTGTTGCCCGACATGCCTCATCTCTTCACGCAAAGCGTTAAGTATTTGCATCATGGCGTCTGGTGGTGCGTTGTCTCCCATATGCTCTTTTGGCCTCGCAAACACTTAGCAAACAGTTACAACTACCACAGAAGGTAAAAGAAAGGAACTAAAACAAAGGAACGATACAAAGAAGCAAAGAATTCGAAACAAATTAAAAAGGAAACTCGGCAAAACAGAAATGGAAAGAACTAAAACGAAAAAAGGCAAACCTAAGGAGCGACACAACTCGACCTACACCTTTAGGAGAGCAAAGCTTGGCGGCTAGATAAGCTTAGCAAAGGGACTAACAACCTAAACCACAAACGATTGCACTCTAAAGGCAAAGAACAAGCCGATATCAAATCCTAGAACAAGCCTCAACAATAACACAAGCTATGATGGTTTTTTTTTTTTTTTTGACTAAGATCTAAACAAAGAACTAAACGCAAAAGACAGAAACTAAATCAACCGATCTGAACAAGAACACAAAGAAAACAAGAAAATCGTAAAGGATAGGAAACCAAAGGTGGAACCTTTGGCTCTGATACAAAAATATATACTCGGTGGTGAGACTTATATGCGATCTGGATCAAGGGGATGGAACCACACGCTGGCTTTGACGCTCTCTCGTGATGGTTGATGGATGGTTGATGGTACGACAAGGCTTGAGAAGCAAGGCTTGAAGTAGATGCGGATTCCTTAAGCTGGCACGAAGGCTCTCTCTTAAGGAATGAATGGGGAAGGTTGATGATGGATCGATGGCACCACAAGGAGGATGAAAGGCTCCTTGATACAGCAACACTCACTCTTGGCTACTCTCCTTCGCACAGAACAAGCAAGAACACTCTCTTAGGCGGCGGCTAAGAATTAGGTTGAACTGCGTTATTTATTGATAGTAGTCTTAAAAGAATACACGGCTGCAAGGGAGCTTTATAATAGCTCTATCAGCTAGCCCTAAGGCCGACTCAACAGAAAAGGAAAGCATACAACGCGAAAATTGAAATAAAAACAAAGCAAGATAAAACAAAGGGAAACATTGTCTTTAACCGAACTTAAACAAAATAAAAGACTCTACTAGGACTCGAACTAAGGTTGATGGCGAGCTCTTTAGCCACTAGGAGACTCTCCTTTACCTGCACAGATCGTTAATAATGAAAACACTTTACCTTGTGTTAGCTTGGTCCGGTTGTCTTGTGGTTCAGTCTTGATTGGTTCTTCCTTGAGGTCTTCTTGTCCAGCCTTCGGATCTTGTTCCTTGCCCCCTCCTTGAGCTTCCAACTTGAATATCAGCTGCTTGATGACTCTAGTACCTGCCAAAGGAGTTGACTTACATTGCTCTGCTTGGTATTGCTCATCTTGTAGGTTTAGCCGCGCAAAGTCTTTGGTAAGGTCAGGTTCTTTATTTGAGTTCTCTTCCGGAGGTTCTGGCCTTAAGCATTGGAACTCTTGAGTGTTGATAAGTGCAGCCACGGCTCCATTGAATCCTTCCCTAAGTCGTCTAGTCTTGGATCGAGTCATGGGTGAATCTTTGACAATAGGAATGATCGGTTCTAGCTGGTCCGGTTCCATGTCCACATCAAATATGCTATATAAGCTTTTATAAGGTACACAATAAAGTGCTCTTTTGGAACCCAAACTTGTATCCCATGCTTCGCGTTTTATCTTTATAAGAAGTTTTTCGAAAATAGTTTTGTTTAGAAACCTCATAGGAAATTTTTTGGACCCCAAATATGCTATCTAAGCTTTTATATGGCACACAATAAAGTGCTCTTTTCGAACACAAACTTGTATCACATGCTTCGCGTTCTATCTTTATAAGAAGTTTTGCGAAAATAGTTTTGATATAAGAACCGGTGGTGGATCTTATATATGGAATGGAATCTGAATTGATGGGAACCTCCAGATGGTGATCACCAATCCTTTGGCTCAGTTGATAGTTGAAGATGATGATCTAACACGATGGCGATCGCTTCTCTCGTGTGGGATCTATGGAATGGACGAAGTTGATGGAATGAATCACGACACAACAGAACAGGCTCGTTCTCTTGATACGGTGAGGCTCCTATCCTTGCAAGAATCACTCAAACAAGAACAAGAACAAGGGCTTAGAATTCTCTTCTCGGTTTGTCAAGGCAAACTGACTCGTATATTGATATGGGTAAAAAGCGTGACTACAACGGCTGCATATGGGACCTTATTAATAGTCCTCAGCCTTGAACCTTCTAGGTTCGACACAAAAACAACAGCAAAGACTCTAAACAACAGGACTTGTAAATCGTAATTAAAGAAAACTACAAGGCGTCCAACATGGAGCCATTTATGGAAACTAGAGTTCGATTGTTTTAAACATAAAGAACACGAAAATAAACTAAGTGATTGGTGCACCGGTTCCTCCTGCAAGAACAGAATAGTAATTATAAACCTTACCTGACTTACCCTTTGGAATGGTTGGATAGATTGGTGTGTGAGTTTCCTTGAGGGTGTGAGTCTTCTCGCTTGAAGTCTTGATCTCCGAGTTGTCTGGTTCTTGAAGTTCTTGATGCTTGAGCTTGATAGCTTCTTCTTCAGTTAGCTTGATTTGTCCGAAGTCTTCAGCTAAATTCTTGATGATAGTGTTAGGTGTTAACTCTCCAAGTGTAGCTTCTAGGTCCTTCTCACGGTGGTCTTGTCCTTTTGGCGTTGCTCATGCTCGTCTCCTCTTTTGGATCAATCCAGCCGAGTTCTTCAGGATCCAAGAGTAGATATGGGCTTGTATAGCTGCATTGAATCTCTTCCTTAGTTGTTTAGACTTGGATCGTGTCATTGGACCATCATTCACGGTTGGTGGTTCTAGCTCCGTCTGGATGTTTACATCATTCCCTCCTTCTTCAAGAGGTTTTGTCCTCAAAACTGATTCTCCTGCATCATATGGAGATAGATCAGCAACATTAAAAGTGTGAGAGATGTTAAACTCACCTGGTAGGTCCAAATGATAAGCGTTGTCGTTGATCTTGGCTAGGACTTTGAACGGTCCATCTCCTCTTGGTGCTAGCTTTGAAGCTCGTTTGCTCTGGAACCTCTCCTGCCTCATGTGCATCCACACCCAATCTCCTGGTTCAAATGATTGTTGGCGCTTTCCCTTGTCAGCATTGCGCTTGTACTCCTCGGTCTTCTTCTCTATATTGGCCTTAGCGGTCTCATGTAGTTTCTTGATAAGCTCTCCTCGCTTGATTCCATCTTGGCTAATCTGATCAACTAAAGGAATAGGAACAAGATCTATGGGCGATAGAGGGTTAGTGCCATAAACAATCTCAAATGGTGAGAATTTCGTGGCAGAATGCCGTGACCTGTTATATGCAAACTCAATGAATGGGATGCATTCTAGCCAAGTATTCATGTTCTTTCCAAGTGTGGCTCTAAGTAAAGTTGAAAGAGTACGGTTTACCACTTCGGTTTGTCCATCCGTTTGAGGATGACAAGTTGTGGAGAAAAGAAGCTTGGTTCCTAACTTCCTCCACAAGGTTCTCCAGAAGTGGCTCAAGAACTTGGTGTCTCGATCTGACACAATAGTCCTCGGTATCCCATGCAGACGACAACTTCTTTGAAGAATAGATTCGCAGTCTGAGTTGCATCATTTGTCTTATCACATGGAATGAAATGGGCCATCTTTGAAAACCGGTCAACAACAACAAAGATAGAATCCTTGTGTTGAATCTTGGGCAGACCTAAAACAAAATCCATGGAAATATCCTCCCAAGGAGCATTAGGGATAGGTAGAGGCATATAAAGACCATGGGGATGAGATTTGGACTTAGCCTTGTGGCATTGAACGCATCTAGCACAGAATCTCTCCACATCTTTCTTTAGGTGAGGCCAATAGAAATGCTCCATGACAACAGCTAAGGTCTTGTCTACTCCGAAATGTCCCATGAGTCCTCCTCCGTGGGCTTCACTCAGCACCAAGTCTCGCATGGAACCCTGTGGAATACACAAGCGTTTATCTCTGAACAAGAAACCATCATGCAAATAAAAGGCAGAGAAACTCCCTTTGCCGTGTTCCTTGTAGCACTCTCCAAGCTCTGGATCATCTTTGTATAGCTCCTTGATGTGCTCAAATCCTAGAACCTTTGCCTTCATGGTTGCAATCAGTAGATGTCTTCTTGATAAGGCATCGGCGACCACATTTTCTTTTCCCTTCTTATACTTGATCACATATGGGAATGTCTCTACGAATTGTAACCACTTTGCGTGCCTCCTTTTGAGGTTAGTCTGTCCTCTTAGATGCTTCAAAGTCTCGTGGTCTGTGTGTATGATGAACTCCTTTGGCAAGAGATAGTGTTGCCAAGTTTCTAAGGCTCGGACCAATGCATAGAGCTCCTTATCGTATGTAGGATAGTTTAGCGTTGCTCCACTTAGTTTCTCACTAAAGAAAGCTACTGGTCTCTTCCCTTGGTGTAGGACAGCTCCAATGCCTAATCCAGATGCATCACACTCTACTTCAAACGTCTCTTCAAAGTTAGGTAATGCTAGAACTGGTGCTTGCGTTAGGCGTTCCTTCAAGGTGTTGAAAGCCGTTTCTTGAGCTGGTCCCCAAGAGAATGGTGCATTCTTCTTGATCACAGCTGTGAGTGGTGCTGCCACAGTGCTGAAATCTCTCACAAACCTCCTATAGAAGCTAGCCAAGCCGTGAAAACTCCTAACATGTCCAATGGTGGTTGGTGTTGGCCATTCTTGAACCGCTTTGATCTTCTCTTCATCTACTTGGAGTCCCTGTTTACTCACTACAAAGCCTAAGAAAACAACATGATCAGTACAAAAGACGCACTTCTTTAGGTTGGCATATAGACCTTCCTTCCGAAGCGTTTTCAAGACTAGTTCTAAGTGCTCAATGTGATCTAATAGGCTGCGGCTATATATGAGTATGTCATCAAAATAAACTACTACAAACTTGCTTATAAATGATCTTAGAACCTGGTTCATGAGTCACATGAATGTGCTAGGTGCATTCGTGAGACCAAATGGCATTACGAGCCATTCATACAAGCCTTGCTTGGTTTTAAAGGCCGTCTTCCAGTCATCTCCTTCACGCATTCTTACTTGGTGATATCCACTCTTGAGATCAATCTTAGAGAAGATTGTGGAACCACTAAGCTCATCCAACATGTCGTCTAAGCGTGGGATTGGATGCCGGTACTTGATGGTGATGTTGTTGATTGCTCGGCAATCTACACACATTCTCCAAGAACCGTCCTTCTTTGGCACTAGAAGCACTGGCACAGCACATGGACTTAGACTCTCTCGGATGTATCCTTTGTCCATAAGTTCTTGGACTTGCTTCTCTAGCTCCTTGTTCTCTTGTGGATTCATCCTGTACGCGGGCTTGTTGGGCAAAGCTGAGCCTGGTACAAGATCAATCTGGTGCTCTATTCCATGGATTGGTGGCAATCCTGGTGGTATGTCTTCAGGAAAGATGTCCTGGAACTTGTTAAGCACGGCACTAACTTCGGTTGGTAACTCTAGTTCTTCAATTCCTGTCCTTAAACATTCTTTGTAAACCATTAGTAATATAGTGCCTTGGGCACTCATAACACGGTTTAATCCACTAGAATTGATGTAGAGACTAGTCTTACTTACCTGGTTCTCCTTGTTCATTCGCTTTTGAAGTTCATGAACTTCGGCTGGACTTAGTGGAGCCAAGTTGTATTTATGATCCTCATGCGTGAAGGAATAATGGTTTGTACGGCCATCATGAAGTGTGGATCGGTCAAATTGCCATGGTCTCCCTAACAGCAGATGTCCAGCTTGCATTGGCACTACATCACATAGGACTTGGTCTTTGTACTTGCCAACACTGAATGGGACGGTCACTTGCTCATTGACCTTAAGCTCCGTGGAGTTGTTGAGCCATTGAAGCTTGTATGGTCTCGGGTGCTTGGTCTTTTCAAGACCTAACCTGTCTACCATATACTTGCTAGCAACCTCCATCAATCACAAGGTTACATACCTTGTCCGAGATTGTACAACGAGTGTGGAATAAGTTTTCTCGTTGTGCTTGATCTTCAGGGTGGTTCAGCAACACACGCCTAGTAACAAGCATCTCTCCTGTGTCTGGATACTCAATGTCTTCTCCTGAGCTCTCCTCATCGCTTTCCATTTCATCCTTAGACTCATATCCTCCATCAGCCGTGAAGAACATCACTCTCCGATTTGGACAGTCTCGTGCATAGTGTCCTCTACTGATGAGGACATACAAGCTAAACCGGACCAATCCAAGCAAGAACCGGACCAATCTACACAAGATCAAGAACCGGATGTGCCCATTGTATTTGAAGGTGCCATGACAAGAAACCGAGCAAGGATTCTTCAACACAAGTACAATCAAAGCATGCAACGAATGATGGACCAGCTGGATCAACCATCCTTGGAACAAGAGGCTACAACGAGCATGCCAAACAATGGGAAGACATTTCAAGCTTGGACCGACATGGAAGATATCATCAAGCAATCTGAAGCAACTCGCATCAAAGAGGAACACTGGCCTCTACTCAACACCAAAGCTCAAGCTACCATTCTCATCATCTCAACCGAGCTGCAAGGTAAGTAGGTGAGTGTTTCAATTCGATATCCATGTGTTTGTTTCTTTTGCAGGGTTAGGACTTAGATTATTTTCGTTTAGTTCTTTCTTTTATCAAATCGAACACTAGTTTCCTTATTTGGTTTAATGAGCTCACATGTTAGACGCTCTGCTGTTTTACTTCGAAATTCTTGTTGTTCTTGAGTCAGTTTGTAGTTTTTCTTTTCTTGTGTCAGGAACCCTAGTTGGTTCTAGCCGTCGGACTATTAATAAAGTCCTCCTGCGGCATTGTATCATTCAACCTTTTGCATATCAATAAACGAGAACTTTCAGTCAAAGAAACCCTAAGCTAGCGCCGCTTTCTTTCCTCTCTAGCCTAGTTGAGACCAGAGCCTCCTAGTCCAGAGAATAGTGTTGTATCAAAGGCCTTACACAGCCTTTGTGGTGCACTTCAATCCATTGTTCCATCTCGCATACCCGGATCCTTTGAAGAGCAGCTTTTCAAACCGATCCAACCCTTGCTTGCGTAGCCTTCAAGTCTGTGTCCAAGTCCTTACAAGCCTGTGTTAGCCGGTGCTTGTATCAGTTTTTGGTATCAGAGCTGAAGTTCCTATTCAGCCAGGTTATATCTATCCGATCTATTTCTTTCTTGTTCATTTGTTTTCGGTTTGTTCTTGCTTTTGTTGAGTTCTTGTCTTGCATTCATAGATCGATAAGTTTCTTGTTCTAGTTTGCATCTAGTCAAAAAAAAGAAAAGAAGAAAAGCATCCTAGTCTAAGTTGTATTCGGCGGCTAGGTTTAGTTGTTCATCCCTGATAGATCGAGGTCAAAAAAAAAAGGAAAGTTTGCATTCTAGTATAGCCGGCTTGTGTCAATACCAAGTCGTTTGGTTCTTAATATCTTGCATTCGAATTCGTTTCTTTGTGCACTAGATAATCATCATTCAAAAAAAAAAAAAAAAGAAGAAATCGTTTCATCTTTGCATATTAGTCTAGAAATTTTCTTGTAGTGTTGAGATTTCCTTTTGTGTCTTTCCTTATTTGCGTTATTCAAAACTTGATACTCACGTTTTACCTTTCTTGTGCGAGGTACAATGGGAGACAATGGAGCCAACAATTCCAACTCGCAAGATGCATTGTTCCAACTCATCCATTCTTTGCGTGGAGACTTGCAACCATGAGACAAGAGATTGGAGAACGCATAACCCGAGTGGAACAACGCCCCCAGTAAGGCTTCCCATCCGGAACCTGGAGGAACCACCAGAGGGCCATACCAACCCACTACTATGCCGGGTGGAAAGGGTTTGTGCTCAATGACAACCCTGAGACCAGTAACCGCGAGAACGTGTTCCAGCACCAAGAAGAAGACCCTGGAGGTGCTCATGGTCCACGGCAACCACAACCTCAGAACCGGCGAGGCAATGATCATGATGATCAATGGGCTGATGAAGAAGATGACTTCATTCCACAACCGAGAGGAAACAACAACTATCACGCCAACAATGGCAACTACAACTACAACGCCAATCAAGGCAACAACAACATCAAGTTGAAGGCGCCTCACTTTGCTGGCAAAGTAGACCCGGAAGCCTACTTGGAATGGGAGAAGAGAATGGATCACATCTTTGATCTACAATCATCCCGGTCCAAAACGTGTGGCATTAGCCATGGCTCAGCTCACGGGGAATGCACTCATCTGGTGGGAACGAATGATTTCAGACTGTAGAAGAGATAGACTCCGAGCCATAGATTCTTGGGTTGACATGAAGGATCTCATGCGACAAAGATTTGTTCCTCCACACTTTCAGAGAGACTTGCAACGGCGATTCCGAGCTCTTAGACAAGGAACCAAATCAGTGGAAGAATACTATGAGGAGTTTGAGCGCTTGAGAAACCGCTTGGAGATGAATGAGGATGGAGAGTCTATCATGGCTCAGTTTGTAGATGGATTTCAAGATCGAATCCGCTACAAGTGGAGAGACAAGTCTACCAAGACTTCAAAGATTTATTCCATCTCGCCATACAAGCTGAACAACATATCAAGCGTAAATCCATAAGGAGTAAGCCTCAAGCCGCGTGGAACCCAAGCAACAACAACATCAACAAACCGTGGACAAGGGGAAGGGCATTGAGATAGGATCCCACTTCAAGGCAAAAACCACCGAGTCTAGCAAGGATCCAAAAGCTGATCAGAGTAAGAACACTACCCCCAGCGTACAAGGGACATTACTTGTTTCAAGTGCAGGGTAGAGGACCCATGCTCGCGAATGCCCAAACCAAAGAGTCATGCTCTTGACCGAGAGTGGGGACATTGAATCCGGTGATGAAGCAGACCTGAGGAGGATGATGAGTATGGGCACATGAGTATCCCGACAAAGGAGAGCTTCTAGTAACTCGGAGATACTTAGCGTGATATTTGGACCTGTTGAGACAGTCCAAGAGAAAACATATTCCACAGCCGATGCACAATCCAAGGCAAGTATGTAATCTCATAATAGATGGGGGGATCGTGCACCAATGTTGCTAGTGCTCACATGGTAAACAACTAGGCTTAGAAAAGATTAAGCATCCGAGACCCTATGAGCTAATGATTTAGATGATAAGGTTAAAGTTAAGATCCAAGAACAAGTAACCATTCTTTTTAGCATCGTAGGTATCAAGATGAAGTAGTTTGTGATGTAGTACCTATGCAAGCTGGTCATGTTCTATTAGGTAGACCTTGGCAATGGGATAGGAAACTAAGCATGATGGTCGCACTAAATGTACCTTTTATGCATCAAAACCTGAAAGTCAGCTTAGCTCCACTTACAACCACTGAAGTGCATGAATTGCAATTGCAAATGATCAAAGAGAAAGAGAACAACCGCAAATCGAACTTTCTTATTCAGCCTAGTCAAGTTAGAAAGGCTGATGCTTCTAAACACACAATGCTACTAATGATCTTTAAGGAGCTTTTGAGCGCAGGGTTTAGTGAGCTGGTCTTACCCCAGGAATTACTGAGCTTCTTGACAGGTTAAAGACGTCTTCCCTGATAGATGCCAGCCGGTTTCACACCACCTCTGAGAGGAATTGAACATCAGATTGACCTCATTCCGGAGCATCCTTACTAACAAGCCAGCATACCGAGTCAACCCTGAAGAGTCTAAGGAACTAGAAAGCAGTTAAGGAGCTGATGGACAAGGATACGTAAGGAAAGCCTCAGTCCCGTGTGCAACACCAGTCCTACTCGTACCTAAGAAAGATGGATCATGGAGGATGTGTGTAGACTGTAGAGCCATCAACAACATTACCATTAAGTACATGCACCCTATTCCAGGCTTGATGACATGTTGGATGAGCTAAGTGGAGCCACGATCTTTCAAAAGTAGACTTGAAGAGTGGATACCACCAAGTGAGAATGAAAGAAGGAGATGAATGGAAGACAGCTTTCAAAACAAAGCAGGGTCTCTACGGATATAAGATTGGAATCCCCAAACTTAAGATCAAGAGATGATCAAGAGAAACCAGCTTTCCTCGCGAAGATGGCTGAAGGTAGAGATGAGAGAATGAGTTTTTGACTGATCCACAATCACACCAAACGAACAGAAGCTGAATCCACAAGTTCTTAATCCGCAAATCAATAGAGAGAAGTGAATCCACACTAAACTCTAGTGACAATATCACACGAGCAAAGGAATCCTCCTTAGACTCGGAATGACCAAACACAAAAGAACACTTTGTAACTGAATAATACTTGATTAATTTCACAGAAAGAGGGGTGATTTACAATGGTCCACAACCTTGAGCTAATATAGGCTCAGAGAGAAGGACTAATAATTACAAATATAGCACACATCGCCTATTAATGAGTATCTTGGCCAAATAAGGAAAATCGTGGCTCTCCTTGTATCTGGTCGACTTGGGAAGATCCTAGGCGCCTTAGAAACTTCTTAATGCTTGAATAAGTCTTCAGTTCACGGCCAGGTTCATAGGAAAAAGCTGTTGAGACTGAATGCGAATGGCTCCAGAAATGGCAAGTAGGATATGGATCTCTCCAAATGATCTGATGGGTGCTGGTGCAGCTAGGGACGTCGTGTGGTGTAGAGTATGCCTCCAAAACGGTGTAGTCTTGTTTAAATAACTCTCCTGGTCGCCAAAGTCGGTTTGCAAAATTGAACCCATGAGCCTCCAAATAAGGCAAGTCGCAGCTATTCCGGTTTAGAAGTTGAATAACTTTTAAACCGTATTGAATTTCAGCATGAAACCAATTCGACGAGCTTCCGAATTGAGTCAAGATTCCAGAACTATTTCAGCTTGCAACTTAGTTCTTCTTGGTTCGGTCGGGGTGACTCAATGAATAGCCATAGGTCTTCATGTGAACCAACTAGCTTCCGGATGGGTTTAAGGTAAGTGATCCTATCGCCTCGTTAAAACCTCTCCTGTAAAACCCTTGGGACAAAACCAAAGATAAGGAAAAGAGTACGAATAGTCACTGCCCATTGGTAAGCCTTGGTTTCTCGTTCAGCTCCAACAAGTGTAAGCTTGTCTCTCTCGGATCCTTCGTAGTCCGTCGACTTGTGAACTTCATAACTTCTTCATGCGGAAAGATCTTGGTTGATTCTTTCTTTCACACAGCTTCCTTGTTGAGTTGTTTCCTGTAACATCTTGAATTGTAGCTTAACTCCTTATGGTCCGTCCTATGTGCTCCAATTAAGGATCAATGTCGCGGATGTGCACTCGCTGGTCTTCTCCAAGGGTTTTGGTCAGCTTGTGGGCGTGATCTTCTGCTCCTTGGTTGATGTTAACTTGAGGTTTACATCATTCTCTCCCTCTTCAAAAGGTTTCGACCTCGAAACTATATGACTGCACCAATAGAAAGCAAGTTAGCTTTTCATTCTCCTTGAGAGTTTAGAGTCTTACCTTGATAGGTGGTGAGGTCTGGTGTTGTTTGGCACGTCTGGTGGCTCTCCTTGAGCAAATATGATAGCAAAGCTCCTCTTCTCTGGCATGGTTCACATGTTCACTGGTTGTGGCATGATCAACATTGCACACTTCTTCGTTGGTCCGGAACTTGATTGAATGAACGTTCTCTTGAAGCGAAGTTGTTTTGCTCCTTTCTTCTTGGGTTCCTGCATCTAAATCAACTCTCTGGCAAGAAAACAGTGCATATGGATTCTTTATGATAACAAAACTTATTGAATCAACTTTCTTAGCACTTAGTTTAGATAAGTGGTCTTCTACATGCGATTTTAAACTAGTTCTTTTCTCAGGTTCTCCTATGTGTAATGGCCTTGTCAATACAAATGAAGCTTCATGAGAAACAAATGAGGTTAAAGAAAGACTTATCTGACCAACACTTTCAGTGTTTATAATTCGATCTGGAGGGTTCTCTTTGAAGCTGTCCTTTCTTCTTCTAGGACATTGACATCCTCTGGCTTGAATGCATTGCCGGGCTGGTACTACTCCAATCTTTTGCCTCCTTGATGGGTGAGTAAGGTTTGCTTCACTCTGCTCTTCACAAACTCTTGTGCCATGCATTCTATGTCTGAATTTGTTCCTGCACAGAATCCTAATGGCAAGAACAAGCGCATGATATCTTGTCTTGGAATAATAAAAATAATCTGAGAGAAACTTGCTCTTACATAGTTAGCTTCAGCAATTGCATAAGGATGTGGATCTTTTTCTTCTTTGCCCACTTGGAATTCGTAACAAGCTTCTTGCTTTGCCTCAGTCTTGATGATCGCTGTATACTGGTCTTGAGCTTGTTGAGTTAGCTCGGCGTTTTGAAGTTCATGTTGATCCAAGACTAAAGCTGGCTCTTCTCTTTTGATTGTGGGCTCTTCCAAGGTTCCTACAATGTTCTCAGCACTTTTGGCAGCAGAACAAGTGCATTAAACAGGCATTGAAACAATGATTAAATTTTAAATCGGTTTTAGAGATTACTTGATTCTCTTCTTTCCTAAGCGTTGCCTCCTCCTGCTGAGTTACTTGTTGCACAAGCTGTCGGCTAGCATCTTCTTCATGTACTGCTTTGACCTTCGCATTCTTGCTTGGGCAATCTTTTGCAATGTGTCCCTGTTCTTACACTTATAGCAAGTTAGTTCTAAGGGATTTTTGTAAGTAGAGCAGTTACCTTGAATATCTTTTCTTTTCGGTTTAACTAAAGCTTTGGACTCTTCTTTTGTACTCCCTTTGGTTCAGGAAGTTGCTGAACGTGCTGTGCTGGTTCTACTTGTGTAGATGTCGTCCTCTTCTTGAGTTTTAGGCGACAACTTCTTGTTCATGACAG
Source organism: Isatis tinctoria (assembly GCA_010577795.1). Taxonomy (NCBI): domain Eukaryota; kingdom Viridiplantae; phylum Streptophyta; class Magnoliopsida; order Brassicales; family Brassicaceae; genus Isatis; species Isatis tinctoria. The sequence goes on along the minus strand of VHIU01000434.1, from coordinate 16,813 downwards.
CGAGCCTCCTTTGTTGTCACCCAACTCGTGATGATGTCTTCATCATAAGCCTCTTAGGGATGTAGTTGCTGTTGTAGGGCTTTGTACAAACTCCCTGTACATACGCTGCTTCAAAACTCCCCAAGTAGTGATTGGGTTATGGTAGTAGTTGATAGCCTCTTCTCGTTGCCACCATTCAGAAGCTTCTCCAACAAGCGCATTGATGGCATAAGATAATCTCTTCTCCTTTGGGACTTTGTAATGCCAAAACCAATCTTCTAGGCCTTTCTCCCAACTAAGATAAGCCTCTGGATCCTGGTCAAGACAGAAAACGAAAGGTTATGTGGCTCATAGCCGTCTCTTTCATTGCGTGAAGGCTCTTGCTTCTTAGAGAGGCATAGTGCTGAGCTTCGTGCACCACCAAAGCTATATTTGACTCTAGCTCCTACTTGGTAGTAGTAGATTTCTCCTCCATGTTTCAACTCATCACGTTCTGGTTCACTACCATAGCTATTGCTTGGTGTGGCTCGTCATTCCAATGCTCCTCATCAGACGGTTCAGTCTCCTCCAAGTGTTATGAACCGGTTTCTTCAGACCACTCTCCGTTGTGGCTTCTTTGTCCTTCCTCATCTTCTAGATTGAATTTGAATCAATCTCATCACACCATGAATTTTCTTCATAGTTGTTTGGATCATCTTCATGATCAGAGTATGGTATTTCACACCATGGTCTCTCTTCAGAATGAGACTCTTCTTCTGCTTTGGCTCCCCATGACTCTGGTTCCTCCTGATAGTCAGCTTCTGAGAAAGCTTCTTCTCTCCCACGTCTCCTCAACAAACTCTCCTTCCTCCTCTCTACTGATTACAGAATCATCTCTTCATGCCAAGAGTTTGTGTCAGAATTTCCACTCCACGATTGGTTTTCCCCTTCACCCCAATCTATTCAGAGGTATTGTACTCACTTCTTTCATCTTCTTCCTTCACTTGAATCCATGTTGGCTTCTCCTTTAGGATTATACCTCGCAAGAAAAAAAGAGAAAGAAAATGTATCAGAGTCGTAATAAGCAAGAAAGGGAAAAAGCAAATAAGGCAAATACAAAAATAAATGGCAAGATTCTCCTTTTTTTTTTTTTTTTTTTTTTTTTTTTTAATAATGATGGATGCAAGCAAAAAGGCAAGAATGAATCAATGTGCACGATTTTTCTTTGCTTTTCCTTTACTTATGCTAATGCAAGCAAAAATCAAATATGGAAATAGACTAAATGCAATAATGGACGATTTTTTTTTTTTTTTTGAGTGATATGATTTTCGATGATGCAAACAAGCAAACAAAACAGGATGAACTTTTATGGATTTTTCTTTTGGTTTAATGATGCAAGCAAAATAGAAACTTAAAACTTAAACAAGAAGAGCAAAGATTAAAAGGATGCAAAGGGTTAAGAGGGCTCAGGTAAATCGGATGGACTGAATGGCCGGATGATTGGCAAGTTCAATCTTCTCCTTTCTTCTTCTTGAGACTTCAATAACCTGAGGGATAGGAGCTTTTAAGCTCTGATACCAAATGATATAAGTTGGAATCCACCAAACTTAAGATCAGAGATGATCAAGAGATTCCAAGCTTTCTCGCGGAAGATGGCTGAAGGTAGAGATGGAGATGATGATTGTGACTGAATCCACAATCACACACGAACAAGAAGCTTGAATCCACAAGTTCTTAATCCGCAAATCAATAGAGAGAAGTGAATCCACACTAAACTCTAGTGACAATATCACACCGAGCAAAGGAATCCTCCTTAAGACTCGGAATGAACAAACACAAAGAAACACTTTGTAACTGAATAATACTTGATTAATTTCACAGAAAGAGGGGTGATTTACAATGGTCCACAACCTTGAGCTAATATAGGCTCAGAGAGAAGGACTAATAATTACAAAATATAGCACAAATCGCCTATTAATGAGTATCTTGGCCAATAAGGAAAATCGTGGCTCTCCTTGTATCTGGTCGACTTGGGAAGATCCTAGGCGCCTTAGGAAGCTTCTTAATGCTGAATAAGTCTTCAGTTCACGGCCAGGTTCATAGGAAAGAGCTGTTGAGACTGAATGCGAATGGCTCCAGAAATGGCAAGTAGGATATTGGATCTCTCCAAATGATCTGATGGGTGCTGGTGCAGCTAGGGACGTCGTGTGGTGTAGAGTCCTCCAAAACGGTGTAGTCTTGTTTAAAATAACTCTCCTGGTCGCCAAAGTCTGGTTTGCAAGTAATTGAACCCATGAGCCTCCAAATAAGGCATCGCAGCTATTCCGGTTTAGAAGTTGAATAACTTTTAAACCGTATTGAATTTCAGCATGAAACCAATTCGACGAGCTTCCGAATTGAGTCAAGATTCCGAACTATTCAGCTTGCAACTTAGTTTCTTCTTGGTTCGGTCGGGGTGACTCAATGAATAGCCATAGGTCTTCATGTGAACCATAGCTTCCGGATGGGTTTAAGGTAAGTGATCCTATTCGCCTCGTTAAAACCTCTCCTGTAAAACCCATTGGGACAAAACCAAAGATAAGGAAAAGAGTACGAATAGTCCTACTGCCCATTGGTAAGCCTTGGTTTCTCGTTCAGCTCCAACAAGTGAAGCTTGTCTCTCTCGGATCCTTCGTAAGTCCGTCGACTTGTGAACTTCATAACTTCTTCATGCGGAAAGATCTTGGATTGATTCTTTCTTTCACAGCTTCCTTGTTGAGTTAAGTTTCTGTAACATCTTGAATTGGTAGCTTAACTCCTTATGGTCCGTCCTATGTGCTCCAATTAATGGATCAATGTCGCGGATGTGCACTCGCTGGTCTTCTCCAAGGGTTTTGGTCAGCTTGTGGGCGTGATCTTCATGCTCCTTGGTTGATGTTAACTTGAGTTTACATCATCTACGAATGGATGGTTATGCCCTTTTGGTCTCCCAATGCTCCAAGTACCTTCATGCGCCTAATGAACCATGTTTCTTAGAGCGTATATCAGTAAGTTTGTTGTAGTTACTTTGATGACATTTTAGTTTACAAGCAAATGTTTATCTGATCATGTGTGTCACATCTTGAGCAAGTACTAGAGACACTTCGTAAAGAAGGACTCTATGCGAACCTTAAGAAGTGCACATTCTGCACTGATAAGTTGGTTTTTTTTTAGGTTTTGTTGTGAGTTCGCAGGGCTTACAGGTAGACGAAGAGAAAGTAAAAGCAATCAGAGAATGGCCGACTCCAACCAATGAACCAAGTGAGGAGCTTTCATGGACTGGCAAGCTTCTACCGCCGCTTTGTGAAGGATTTCAGCAGCTTGGCAGCACCTTTGACGGCTGTAGTTAAGAAGTTTGGTTTTACATTGGAGAGAGCTCAGGAGGGAGCCTTTCAAGCTCTAAAGGATCGCCTCAAACCAATGCACCTGTGTTGATCTTTCCGATTTTTCCAAGACCTTCGAGGTGGAATGCGATGCATCTGGGATTGGAATAGGAGCTGTTTCATGCAAGGAGCAAACCAATCGCCTATTTCAGTGAGAAGCTAGGTGGAGCACACTTAACTATCCCACCTATGATAAAGAGTTATATGCTCTTGTCCGGACCTTGGAGACTTGGCTACATTACTTGTTGCCCAAGGAGTTTGTTGTGCATACTGACACGAGACATTGAAGCATCTTAGGGGGCAAAAAAACCTTAAGAAGAGGCATGCACGCTGGATGGAGTTTGTGGAGACTTTTCCCTACATCATTAAGTACAAAGGGAAAAGAGAACATAGTGGCAGATGCTCTTTCCAGGAGGCACGCATTGATATCTACAATGGAAGCAAGGTGATGGGATTTGAGTTCATCAAGGAGCTGTATCAAGAGGATCCGGAGCTCAAGGAGCACTTCTTAGATTGCGGAGACAAAGCTCAAGGGAAGTTCTACATCTTTGAAGGATTCCTATTCATGGAAAGGAGGCTTTGCATACCACGGTGCTCACTAAGGGATCTGATTGTGCGAGAAGCTCATAGTGGATGAGACTCATGGGGCACTTCGGAGTTGATAAGACATTGGCAGTTGTTAAGGAGCATTTCTACTGGCCACACCTTAAGAAGACGGTTGAAGCTCATTGTGCAAGGTGTGTTACTTGCAAGAAAGCCAAGTCTAAGGTTCATCCACACGGGTTATATATCCCTTGCCATACCTACAGCTCCATGGTGGATATCTCCATGGATTTCGTTCTTGGACTACCCAAGATACGCCACAAGACTCTATCTTTGTTGTGGTGGACCGATTTTCCAAGATGGCACACTTCGTACCTTGTGCCAAGACCAATGATGCATCTCAAACCGCGACTTGTTCTCTCAAAGAAGTGGTAAAGCTGCATGGAGTACCACGCACCATTGTCTCGGATCGTGATAGCAAGTTCTTAAGCCACTTCTGGAGGACACTATGGAAGAAGCTTGGTACTAAACTTCTGTACTCCACTATTGCCATCCCCAAACAGACGGCCAGACAGAAGTAGTGAACCGCACATTGTCAACATTGCTGAGAACAACCATTGGGAGGAACTTGAAGAACTGGCTGGAGTGCTTACCATTCATTGAGTTTGCATACAACCGATCTGTCACTCAGCTACTAAGATGTCTCCTTTTGAAATCGTATATGGAACAAACCCAAAGTTCCCCTAGACTTGGCTCCAGTGCCACCAGCTGAAGTAGTGATCCGGGAAGGAGAGAAGAAGGCCGAGTTCGTCCAGAACATTCATCAAAAGGCGAAGCAAACATAGAGAAGAGGACCGAGCAGTACATGAATGCAGCTAACAAAGGAAGAAAGAGATGTCTTTTGAACCAGGGGATTTGGTTTGGCTGCACATGCGTCAAGAACGGTTTCCAAACCAACGGAGCTCAAAGCTGGCACTAAGAGGAGATGGACCATTCAAGATCCTAGAAAAGATCAACAACAACGCTTACCGACTTGAACTCCCAGGTGATTTTATGTGTCTTCAACCTTTAATGTTTCTGATTTATCTCCTTTTGTGGCAGGTGATCTGTTTTGAGGTCAAAACCTTCTGAAGAGAGAGGGAATGATGAGGACATACAAGCTAAACCGGACCAATCCAAGCAAGAACCGGACCAATCTACACAAGATCAAGAACCGGATGTGCCCATTGTATTTGAGGTGCCATGACAAGAAACCGAGCAAGGATTCTTCAACACAAGTACAATCAAAGCATGCACGAATGATGGACCCGCTGGATCAACCATCCTTGGAACAAGAGGCTACAACGAGCATGCCAAACAATGGGAAGACATTTCAAGCTTGGACCGACATGGAATATATCATCAAGCAATCTGAAGCAACTCGCATCAAAGAGGAACACTGGCCTCTACTCAACACCAAAGCTCAAGCTACCATTCTCATCATCTCAACCGAGCTGCAAGGTAAGTAGTGAGTGTTTCAATTCGATATCCATGTGTTTGTTTCTTTGCAGGGTTAGGACTTAGATTATTTTCGTTTAGTTCTTTCTTTTATCAATCGAACACTAGTTTCCTTATTTGTTTAATGAGCTCACATGTTAACGCTCTGCTGTTTTACTTCGAAATTCTTGTTGTTCTTGAGTCAGTTTGTAGTTTTTCTTTTCTTGTGTCAGAACCCTAGTTGGTTCCAGCCGTCGGACTATTAATAAAGTCCTCCTGCGGCATGTATCATTCAACTTTTGCATATCAATAAACGAGAACTTTCAGTCAAAGAACCCTAAGCTAGCGCCGCTTGCTTTCCTCTCTAGCTAGTTGAGACCAGAGCCTCCTAGTCCAGAGAATCGTGTTGTATCAAGGCCTTACACAGCCTTTGTGGTGCACTTCAATCCATTGTTCCATCTCGCATACCCGGATCCTTTGAAGAGCAGCTTTTCAAACCGATCCAACCCTTGCTTGCGTAGCCTTCAAGTCTGTGTCCAAGTCCTTACAAGCCTGTGTTAGCCGGTGCTTGTATCATCTACCTTGACACTTAAAACAAACAACATCACGTGAACGGGATTGATTAGGAGCAGTGGCCTTACCTGGTTCGGCACGGTTGGTCTTGGCTGTCTCCTTAACCTTATCTTTGTTCCGTGCATCATAATCAACCGCTTTGCCTTTGTCTATAGCCTTGCTGCTACTTGAAGCCCATGGTTGATTTGTTTTGTTGCGGTTGGAGTAGGATGTCTTCTTCTTGATCTGACTCTCTATTTGAACCGCGAGATGTAGAAGCTCATCCCTGTTCCTGATGCATCACATTCAATCTCAAAAGTTTTGTCAAAGTCAGGTAAACATAGAACAGGAGAATTAGTTAAACGATTCTTAAGCTCCTTGAAAGCTTGTTCTTGTTCTTCTCCCCATTGAAGGCAACATCCTCTTGATAACCGAAGTTAATGGGGCAGCAATGGCTAAAATCTCGGACAAATCTTCTATAGAAGCTGGCTAATCCATGAAAGCTCCTAACGTGTCCTATAGTAGTGGGTGTAGGCCAGTCTTGAATTGCTTTGATCTTTTCTTCATCCACTCGCAATCCCTGTGAACTAACACCAAACCTAAAAACACTACTTGATCAGTGCAGAAGGTACACTTCTTGAGGTTGGCATACAAGCCCTCTTGCCTCAAAGTGTCTAACACCTTCTCTAAATGGATCACATGATCCGCCAAACAAGTACTATAAATAAGAATGTCATCGAAATAAACAACACAAACTTACAGATGTATGCCCTTAAGACATGGTTCATGAGTCTCATGAATGTACTTGGGGCATTGGTGAGTCCAATGGCATGACTAACCATTCGTAAGCCTCTCTTGGTCTTGAAGCCGTTTTCCACTCATCACCTTCCTTCATTCTCACTTGGTGATAACCGCTTTTAAGATCAATCTTGGAAAAGATTGTTGCTCCACTTAGCTCATCTACATATCGTCAAGGCGTGGAATGGGGTGTCTGTACTTGATGGTAATGTTGTTTATGCTCTACAATCAACACACATCCTCCAGGTTCCATCTTTCTTTGGTACCAACAGAACTGGTACTGCACACGGGCTTAAGCTCCGCGAATGTAGCCTTTAGCCATAAGATCTTGTACTTGTCTCTCTAGCTCCTTTGATTCCTCAGGATTTACTCTGTACGCAGGTCTATTAGGTAGAGGTGCTCCTGGTACGAGGTCTATTTGATGCTCAATGCCACGGATAGGTGGTAATCCAGTGGGAATGTCCTCGCGAACACATCTTGGAATCGCTTAATGAGCTCATTGACCTCGGTTGGCAGCTCCGATTCTTCTTGACCTGAAAGTAAACTCTCTCTAAAGATCATTAGTAGCACCTGTGTCTTAGAATCAATAGTTTAATAACCGAAGTAGGAGTAACAAAGAGATTAGTTTTACGAGCCTTGTTGGTTTGGTTCATAGACTTTTGCATCTCGAATACTTCTTGTGGAGTCAATGGCGCTAAGTTGTGCTTTTTGTTTTGTGGTTAAAAGAGTAGAGTTGGTCTTTCCATAGTGTATGGTATCCTTGTCGAATTGCCAAGGTCTCCCAAGAGTATATGGCCTGCTTCCATTGGCACAACATCGCATTTGACTTCATCGAATACTTGCCTATGCTGAAGGGCACCATAACTTGTTCACCAATTTCGTAGCACAGTCTCATCATTAAGCCACTTGAGTCGGTAAGGCTTTGGATGCTTTGTTGTCTTGAGACCTAGCTTATCAACAAGATACTTGCTAGCCACGTTAGTGCAAGAACCTCCATCTATGATTAAGCTACATACCTTAGATTGGATATTGCATCTAGTGTGGAATATGTTCTCTCTCTGCATGGTCTCGGCTCAAACATTGCACTCAATGCTCTTCTTGTAACCAACTTTCTCCCACCTCAGGATAGTCAGTTACCTCTTCCTCTGAATCATCCGGCTCTTTCTCTTGCTCATCTTCAGTCTCATATTCGCCTTGCTCATTGATCAGCATGACTCTTCGATTTGGACATTCATTGGCATAGTGACCTTTTCCCTGACATTTAAAACAAGTGATATCTCGGTTTTTCTTAGGTTGAGAGTTACTTGCCTCAGGTTTGTTGGTCTTAGTGGTCTCAGAAGTGTTTTTCTTGAACCGGTTCTCTACAACACTAGTTTTGCCTTTATCATAGCTCTTTTGTGTTGATGGAGTCCACGCGTTCTTGCTTTGTGTATTGGATGCAGCTTTGCGTTTGATGTCTTGCTCTGCTTGAGTCGCATATTGCATCAGCTCATCGAAGTCTCCATAAGCTTGTCTCTCCACTTTGCAAGCAATGCGATCGTGTAACCCATCAATGAATTGTGCCATCAGTGTTGCCTCAGAGTCTTGCACCTCAAGACGGTTCTTAAGTACTTCAAACTCTTCAAAATACTCCTCCACTGACTTGCTTCCCTGTCTCAATTGTCGAAACCGTTTATGCAAGTCTCTATAATAATAGGATGGGATATACCTCTTTCGGAACATGGCTTTCATATCGTCCCAATTGTCAATAAGTCTCCTCCTAGTCCTTCTTCTCTCAGCTACTTCTCTATCCCACCAAGTGAGGGCATTGCCTGTAGCTGAGCAGCTGCTAAGGCTACCTTCTTTGCCTCGGAGTATTGTATAGTCGTATATGTTCTCCTTCGCCTTTCCAATCAATGAATGCATCTGGGTCTACTTTTCCTGCAAAAGTAGGAGGCGTAAGCTTGATATCTTTGCTATCAAAATTGTTACCTCTCGACCACGATCATAGTCTTGATCATAGTCTCGTGCTGGCCTTGGGTCTTTGATTCCTCCGCGGTTGTTGATTATTGCCGTGTGGATCTCCATCATCCTCTAGGCTGGGCATGTCACTGTCGGTGTCATCATTGGCCTCTTGTTCCTAGTTGATGTGGTTGTTGTCCTTGTCCCATGTGGGCTCGTGCTTGTGGAAGCAGTTGCTCCATCATCGATCGCTAATGCTTCTTATGGCATCGAGGAGTTGTTGTGAGGTCGGCTGAGGTTGTTCCTGATTGTCTCCCAAGCTTTCTGCACACAACTAGCAAAGCAAGATCAAGTGCAAAAGGAAATGGAAAGTAAGGTAAAGGAAAATGTGCAAAGCAAGATTTAAGTTAACAATTGAACACGAAAAGAAATGGAACACTTAAACACGCAAAAAGGACAATGAACAAATTCAAGAAAGGCAGAGATAAGAGTAAACAATTTCGATGATCACTTTTTTTTTTTTTTAACTTAGATCAAATATGGAAAGTGCTAAGGGTTTTCTTGTTCGATCCTAAGGATGAAGGATCCAAAAGGTTGATGGCGGCTATGGATTCCACGAACTAACAATTCAATGAAAGCTCGAAGAAACAAAACAAACAAACAACTTATATGAATCCAAGCTAGTGAACGTTTTTTTTTTTTAATATGAATAAATGCAAATACAAAACTTAACTGATTTTTTTATTATATAGATGCGGAAACAAAACAAGCAAATAACAAGAGCAGAAAGGTATAACAATCGAATCAAGATCAAGGATAGAAATCACCTGATAAAAACCGTTCGGCTCTGATACCAAAATGATGTAAGAACCAAGGCTGAACCAAGGTTTGGTGGAAGATGGATCCGAGAAGCTGGTCGTACAACTCTCTCTTCTTGGATCGTTGGATGATCAATGGAAACGAAGTGATAGATGGATGGATCCTAAGCCAATTGGTCGTACAACTCTCCTTGGCTAGAACAATGGATGAAACGGTTTGATGGATTGATTGAAGACGCCACAAAACTCGTGATGAAGAGCTTTGATAAGTCAGAAATGCTCAAAGTGATTCACACAACTTCAAGACTTGTTACAAGATTTCGATAAGAAAACTCCGGTTGTTTATTGATGATTGATAAAGATACACGACTGCTTATGAGGGCCTTATAAAGATAGCCAATGCAGTTTTGATTGCCCTTCGTGGGGTCTTGAAGCAAATTACACGGAATCAATCAAGCTATACTAAGCAAGAAACAACGGCTAACAAATGCCTTTGACTAGAAACTAAATGAAAACAAAGAAAAGGAAGAAAGACACTTACTGCACACGAAACACACGGTTAGATGGATCAATTAACATCAATGGAAATGATACTTACCTAGTTGGTTCCGTGAATGATTGTGATGAAATGTGGACAAGCTTTGATCTTCGAATTTGAAATGTCTTTGAAGTGCTGCATTTCATTTAGGCGAAATGCTGAATATGGAAAGCTCTGATCACGTTGTGGAAGGATTGGCCATTCGTCTAAGTTGCTCCTTGGACCGACTTGTATAACATATGCTTCTTTATGCATCGGTTCTTGATCTTCACGAGTGTCTTGGTTGTTGAACAAGGAAATAAGAAGTATGCATCAAGGCAAACCAGACTTATGTGACACGGCAACAAAGTGACTTGTATCTTAGGTTACCATGACGTGAAGAGCAATGCATTATGCCAACGGTTACTTTATGAGGAGTATACGTGACTTGCATGGGAAGTGAAGTCACAGTCAAAGATAGAGAACCGTGTGGCTAGTTTTGAATTAAAGTAGGCGTGGTCTTGGTCCAACCAAGACAGTGGAGAGAGGCGCATGGAAAGCAGCAAACGGCTCCTTCCCTGAATCCTGGACGGCTGTTCTTCCCTAAATCCTGGAACCTGTCTGAGCGTGCTTCACTTGTGTATTCTCTATTTAAGTAACCACACCTTGTAGACACAAAATAGACACTTATGCGAATTCTCTTATTTCTCTCTGGTTCTTGTTCTTAGTTCATCATGCCTTAAGTTCTTATTCTCCCATTCTCTTTATAATTCCGCTGAATACTCTTAAATTCTCATGGTATCAGAGCGTTCTGGTCCATAACTCTCATTCTACCTCATTCTCTTCATTCTACATCTACTCTTTACATTACCCTTCTTCCCTCATTCGTGTTCAACACCATTCTCGCAAAGTTCTATCACAAAACGAATCATGGAGAACTCAAAAATCATTACACTACCAACTGTCTTGAAAGGAGGATCCAACTACATCCTTTGGGCAAGAACAACCAAAGCTGCTCTAGGAGGTCGTGGTCTTGGTATCACATAAATCCAGAGGAAGAGTCAGACAGTGAGGAGGAGGAGGAAGAAGTAAGGGCGAAAGAAGGAACCAAGAAATGGGTGAAAGAAGACCAGGCGGTTCTAGCCATACTTCAAGGAGCACTGGACATATCAGTGCTGGAAAGCTACTCATACTGTGAGAAAGCAAAGGAACTCTGGGATACACTCAGAGATGTGTTTGGAAACGAGGCTAACCTAACTCGTGTGTTTGAGCTCAAGAGAGCTATCAATGGTCTCAATCAAGGAGACGTTGATTTCAATGACTACTTTGGGAAGTTCAGTGCCCTATGGGCTGAACTTGAGATGCTGAGGCCATCAACAAAGGATATGGCCATCATCAATCAAAGAAAGGAGGAAGATAAGGTGTTTGCGCTTCTTCTCAACCTCAACCCTGCCTTCAACGATTTGATTAAGTCTATACTCAGAGAGTCAAAGCTGCCAAACTTGAAGGAGGTGTGTGCTAAGATACAAAAGGAACAAGGCTCCATCGGATTATTCCATACCAAAGGAGAGCTGCCAACCGCAAACAAGGGACAGTACAAGCCAGAAGAAAGAAGGCCTGGAGTGTGTGATCATTGCAAGAGACGGGGACATAACAAGGGACAATGCTGGTTGCTCCATCCTCATCTCAGGCCAGCAGACCTTCCATTTCGCCCAACCCACGGTTCAGAGGAGAGAACAGCCGTGAGTACAACAACCGGGCCAATCAGGCTGCTGGAGCCTTCACCTCTCAGAATCAACCAAGGACTCAAGAGGTAGCCATGATGGCGGCGACCAATGATGATGTAGTCAGAAAATCAGACCTTGAGAGTTTCATCAAGTCTCTCTCCCTTGCGGCTCTTAAGGAGTCTGGTAACTCTTTCTTTTCTCAAAAATCAAATAGCAGCCTTGTAGTTGATTCTGGTGCTTCACATCATATGATTAGCAATCACAATCTTCTTAACAATATAAAGCCTGCTCTAGGAAATGTAGCAATTGCAAATGGAGATAAGATACCAGTAAAAGGAATCGGTAGTCTTAAGTTGTTTAACAAGGATTCTAAAGCTCTTTACATGCCTGAATTTACATCAAATTTATTATCTGTGAAAAGAGCAACAACTGATTTGAATTGTTATGCTATATTTGGCCCTAATGATGTTCATTTTCAGGATATTGAGACCATGAGACTACTTGGAAAAGGAGGGACTAAAGATGAGCTTTATGTCCTAGAAGATCTTCATATAATTCGCAATCTTGTTTTTCTAGTACCCTTGACTCAATGTGGCATGCTAGATTAGGACATCCTCATTCTAGAGCTCTTGAGTTAATTATCCCTAATGTCGTTTTTAATCATTCTAGTTGTGAGGCATGTATCCTTGGTAAACATTGCAAAACAGTTTTTCCTAAATCCTCAACTATCTATGAAAAATGTTTTGATTTGATTCACTCTGATGTTTGGACCGCACCTTGCTTATCTAGAGACAACAATAAATATTTTGTGACATTTATTGATGAAAAATCAAAATACACTTGGATCACCCTCATGCCATCTAAGGATCGTGTGTTTGATGCATTTATAAACTTTCAAAATTATGTCACTAATCAGTTTAATGCAAAGATCAAAGTTTTAAGAACAGATAATGGAGGAGAGTATACAAGCACACGGTTTAAGGATCATCTCTCTAAGCATGGGATTTTGCACCAAACAAGTTGTCCATATACCCCTCAGCAAAATGGTGTGGCTGAAAGGAAGAACAGGCATCTAATGGAGGTGTCTAGATCAATGATGTTCCACAAGAACGTACCAAAGAGATATTGGGGAGATGCAGTAATGACAGCATGCTATCTCATAAATCGGATTCCTACAAGAGTGCTGAATGATCAATCACCTTATGAGGTACTTAATAACATCAAACCTTCCATTAATCACTTACGGGTCTTTGGGTGCATTTGCTTTGTTATGAAACCAGGAGAACAGGTTAACAAGCTAGATGCAAGGAGTACTAAGTGTGTTTTCCTTGGCTACTCAAATACTCAAAAGGGATACAAATGCTTTGATCCAACAAGCACAAGGATGTACATCTCACGAGAAGTCAAGTTCCTTGAAGAACACGGCTATTTTGACAAGAAAGATTGGGAGGAACTGAAGGATATCTCTCATTCACCATCAGACAGAGCATCAACCTTGCGGTTTCTTCTTGAGCATCTCGGACATCCTATGCAACAATCAAATGGTGGGTCGACCAACCCTCAACCGCAAACAACACCAACTGAGACTTCGTCTCTGATGGAAGAACAAGCGGCCCCTGAAGTTGGTTCCAGCTCACATGATAATGAGATTACACCAAATGAAGATGAACTGGCTGAAGAGGGACTGGCTGAAGGAGTGGCTCCTGAGCTGGTTGAAACCAGTAATCATAATGAAGAAGCTACTACACAAAATGAAGTTACCTCTCCATCGGTCGCTCCACTTAGGAGAAGTAATAGAATCCGTCATGATGCATCTAACTGGGTGAACACAAGAGTGTATTACAATTGCGAGGCAGTTGCTCATCCAATCCAGGCGGTATGCTCGTTTGCCTTGTTGCCATCTGAACACCTTGCATTCCTCAGCAAAATCGAGATTGCAAACATTCCAACAAGCTATGAAGAGGCAAAGGAACTGAAAGTATGGAGGAATGCGGTTAGTGATGAAGTAGGAGCTATGGAGAAAAATCACACATGGGATGAAGCCTATCTACCAAAGGGAAAGAAAGCAGTTAGCTCCAAATGGGTCTTCACCATCAAGTACAAAAGTGATGGAGATATTGAGAGATACAAGCCAGACTAGTAGCTAGGGGGTTACGCAAACATATGGTACTGATTACAAGGACACCTTTGCACCAGTGGCTAAACTTCCAACCGTGAGAGTGGTCCTCTCTCTTGCCACGAATTTGTCTTGGGATCTTTGGCAAATGGATGTCAAAAATGCTTTTCTTCAAGGGGAGCTTGAGGATGAAGTTTATATGACTCCACCACCAGGACTAGAAGATACAGTCACTCCCGGGAAGGTGTTAAGGCTGAGAAAAGCAATCTATGGGCTGAAGCAATCTCCAAGGGCATGGTACCACAAACTTAGCCATACACTAAGAGATTACGGTTTCAGAAGGTCTGAGTCAGATCATTCTCTCTTCACTCTTCAAAGTTCCCAAGGTATTGTTGTTGTTCTCATTTATGTTGATGACTTGATCATCTCGGGAGATAACAAGGAAGGTATTGAATCAACAAAGTCATTTCTTAAGTCTGTCTTTGATATTAAGGATTGGGACATCTTAAGTACTTCCTTGGGATTGAAGTTTGTAGATCTCCTGAGGGTCTCTTTCTTTTCTCAAAGGAAGTACATACTTGATCTTTTAAATGAGACAGGATTCATGGATTCAAAACCGGCCAAGACACCACTGGATGATGGCTACAAAGTCAATCGAGAGGGGGAGAAAGAGGATGAGCCATATCATGATGCAGCTAACTACCGGTGCATTGTGGGTAAGTTGATCTATTTAACACTTACTAGACCTGACTTGTGCTTTGCTGTCAACCAGGTCAGTCAGCACATGCAGATTCCCACAATTCACCACTGGAACATGGTGGACCGCATCCTCAGATTCATTAAAGGAACCATGGACCGCGGCATATGGATGGGAAAGAATCAAGATACTGAGATTGTAGGATATTGTGATGCTGATTGGGCTGGAGATAGAGAGGATAGAAGATCAACTACCGGCTATTGTACATTCATTGGAGGGAACCTAGTCACTTGGAAGACAAAGAAACAGAAGGTGGTAGCTTGCTCATCTGCTGAAGCTGAATACCGGGCCATGCTGAAGCTTACAAACGAATTGACTTGGCTGAAAGCACTCCTAAAAGACTTCAACATTGATCAAGCAAACCCCATCACTATGCACTGTGATAATCAAGCAGCCATACACATTGCAACAAACTCAGTCTTCCATGAGAGAACAAAACATATTGAAGTAGATTGTCACAAAGTAAGACAGAAGATTGAAGATGGCACGATCCTCCCATGCTACACCAGAAGTGAAGACCAACTCGCTGATGTCTTTACCAAAGCCGCCAGTCTCAAAGCCTGCTCCCATATCCATGGCAAGCTAGGGCTGGTGGAGTTACCTCACGCCTGATTCAAATCCTCTAATCCATGGACATCACACTCTTTTTCCCTTATAATAGTTTTGTCCTAAATGGTTTTCTATGATAAGGTTTTTAATGAGGTGATGCTACATGGGTTCCAAGCTTAGTCTCTTCAAATACTAAGCTTGAGGGGGAGTGTTGAACAAGGAAATAAGAAGTATGCATCAAGGCAAACCAGACTTATGTGACACGGCAACAAAGTGACTTGTATCTTAGGTTACCATGACGTGAAGAGCAATGCATTATGCCAACGGTTACTTTATGAGGAGTATACGTGACTTGCATGGGAAGTGAAGTCACAGTCAAAGATAGAGAACCGTGTGGCTAGTTTGAATTAAAGTAGGCGTGGTCTTGGTCCAACCAAGACAGTGGAGAGAGGCGCATGGAAAGCAGCAAACGGCTCCTTCCCTGAATCCTGGACGGCTGTTCTTCCCTAAATCCTGGAACCTGTCTGAGCGTGCTTCACTTGTGTATTCTCTATTTAAGTAACCACACCTTGTAGACACAAAATAGACACTTATGCGAATTCTCTTATTTCTCTCTGGTTCTTGTTCTTAGTTCATCATGCCTTAAGTTCTTATTCTCCCATTCTCTTTATAATTCCGCTGAATACTCTTAAATTCTCATTGGTCTCTAGCTAGCTCTCCTTCAGCTTGAATAGAATTGATGGCTAGTTGATTGAGCTGCTCCGTGATGTGATCTAGCTCTAGTTGACAAGTTAAGGCTTCCAAAGATTCATTGAACTTCTCTCTCATGTTGATAGTGCCTGAACGAGTCAAAGGTCCATGTCTCATAACTGGAATCAGTTGAGTTGGATCACCATTGGTGTTGTTACTTAGGATGTCCTCATCAGCAGGTGTCTTGGACAAGGAACCACCAAAGGGAACCTCTATGTTCTTGAAGACACTAAGACTCAGCCTTCTTCTTTATCTTGCGATTTTAGCTTTAATGTTTCTGTTCCAAATAATGCGATTTGGCATGCTAGACTAGGACACCCTCATCATAGGGCTCTTAGCTTGTTGTTGCCTAGCATTCAGTTTAAAAATGAGGATTGTGAAGCTTGTATTCTTGGCAAACATTGCAAGACTGTTTTCCCAAAATCATCTACTTTATGAGAATTGTTTTGATTTAATCCATTCAGATGTTTGGACCTCACCATGCATATCTAGAGATAATCATAAGTACTTTGTTACTTTTATTGATGAGAAATCAAAATATACATGGTTAACTTTGCTTCCATCTAAGGATCGTGTGCTTGAAGCATTTGTGAGTTTTCATGCTTATATCACCAATCATTATAATGCTAAAGTTAAAATTTTTCGTTCAGATAATGGTGGTGAATATACAAGTCATGCCTTCAAGCAATTTATATCCAAAAATGGGATCATTCATCAGACTAGTTGCCCTTATACTCCACAACAAAAGGAGTGGCTGAGAGGAAGAACAGGCATCTCATGGAAGTGGCTCGCTCTATGATGTTTCATACAAGCGTTCCAAAGAAATATTGGGGAGATGCAGTAGTTGCAGCTTGCTATCTAATCAACAGGACACCAACCAAAGTCCTTCATGACATATCACCCTTTGAGG
>VHIU01000184.1:0-34174 GCA_010577795.1 Isatis tinctoria | reverse complement strand
TCCAGGAGGAGTAATTTTTTTTACAGAGGGTGATGATTTAATGGTTAATCATGTTCACTGGAATGGACATGATAATGTGGAAGTTGTCCAGTGTTTGCTGAGAGACTATCTGAAGGAACGTGTTTGGAATGTAGGAGAAAGAAAAGATTTCCCAAGACTGCAATTCAAATTCAAGGACCTTTATTCAAACGCAGAAGAGGACCTACATGTTCTCACTGTTACAGATATTGACAAGTTGGGAATATGCAGAAAGTTTGATGCTCCTCATCGCAGTCACAGTTTACATCAAAAGAGAACGAGGCGAAAGGGTTATAAGTCTTGGACGTACAAAGGTGGAGACACAAGGAGTCTACACAATCATGAAAGAAACCACTCACCTGTTGATTACCGCTACATACCTCTCCACTTCAGCTATTATGCATACTCTCATCTCAATGGCATCCCCAGTTTTCCTCTATTTGCTGTTGCAGTCCGACTTCGTCCTCATATTTGGAAGACAGAGTATTGGGTCTTTGTTTTTGCAAACCTTGTGGTAAAGGTTTTCTCAGAGGGGAAGGATTTGATATAGGAAACGAGGATGGAACTTATCCACGACATCAATGAGACGAAGTTGAATGAGGATAAATAGAATTGAAAGTCAACAAATTAGAATAACGGAAAACTCGGGGTTCAGCTACACGGGAAGTTTCATGCCGACTCTGCGTACACGTAACTTTGACCTCCGCGTTTAGATACACAGAACTTTTTCTACGGTTTTAAACCACACAAAAACTTTGTTTCTGCCTTGAACCCCATAATCGCGTAATCAGTACCTAAACCGGGTTAAAATCAAAGTTAACCAATTAAAACAGAATTTAACCAATTAAAATCGAAATCAACCAAATCAAGATTTAATTGCAATCATAAACCAAAACGAACCAGAAAAAACCAGAAACAAAAAAAAAACAATAAGGAAAAACAGAACACATCCTCAACTCTTTTTTTTTTTTTTTGACATCGGAGTATTGATATCGGAGACTATGCTGACGCAAGAAGATTAGGATGGTGTCCTAACCACTGCGGGACCAGCCGATCAACTGAGGAGAAAAGGGCTTCATGACGCCTTGACGCTTTTGCTAGGAAATCCGCTTTGGTATTCATCGTACGTGGGATATAGCTGAACGTGATCGTCCTGAACTTCCGTTTTATCTCATGAAACTACCCCATCTCTGTATCTAGTGATGGCCATTCTGCTTCCTCATGAATGATCTTAATAAGTTGTGCATAATCTGATTCAACAAGCACCTCTCGAATACCTCTTTGGTAGAGTTCTTGCATCGCCCATACCATACTTTCCAGTTCCGCGTGTAGGGATGATCTATTGTTAATTCGGGACCTTAGTCCGAGCAGCATTACCTCTTGGTTCTGACTTGCTACGAATCCAAATCCTACAAACTTTGCTTCTTTAGTCCACGACGCATCTACCTGGCAGCGTAATTGGGGTTCTCGCATCTGGTGCTGATTCCTTATCTCATGGTTGATGCCTTCGGTCGTTTCTTCTGCTGGTTCTTCGCTTTCATCAAGGATTTGGGCGACTCTCCAGCATTCCGCTTCTTGTTTTGCGAGGTGCTCGGTTTCCAGGGAGGAGACTTCTTTTCCATTAAAGACCTTCTCATTCCTCGCCTTCCATATAAACCACATTAGCCAAGGAAAAGCGAAGATTTCCGTCGCTTCTGCTCCTCCTTCTTTTGCTCTCCAAAAGAGATAATCTATATTCGTAAAGATCGAATTACACGGGAATGTGCCCGGAGAAGATGGAACTGATGAGAGTGCCCAGCATTGTTTAGCGGGAGGGCATTCGAAAATCATGTGATTAATCGATTCATCCTCGCCACCGCATCTCGGGCATCCTCTATCTATACCACAGTGTCGATCCACTAGCATACTCGTCGTTGCTACGCAACCCAACAGAGCTTGCCAGATGAAATGTTTAATCTTCCTTGTGGTTTTAAGTTTCCATACATGTTTTTTTAGGCCAGTCGTGCTTGGTTCAGAAACCAAGCGAGTGTCTTGTTCGAGATTCAAATTGGCGGCCGCCTTGTATCCCGAGCGCACTGAGTACACGCCAGATTGGTTAAGATCCCAATTGTCGTCGGGATCCAGTTGTCCGACCAGACTCTTGTATCAGCTCCCGTCCCTATTGTCCGCCTTAGCCCTCAGCTAAGTAAGGGTTTTGCAGCCATGATGCTTCTCCACCCAAACGAAAGTGCATTTGATTTGCCTGTATCCATGGGGTTTGACTTGCGGTAATATCTTCCTTTTAGGACACGAGCCAGTAGGGAATCTGGGTACTTCATAAAATGCCATAATTGCTTTCCCAGTAATCCAAGATTGAATTCTCTAAAATCACGGAAACCAAGGCCTCCCTCCTCTTGTGAAGTACATAATTTCTTCCATGCTAGCCAATGAATACCTCGATTTTTTTCACTCGAGCACCACCAGTAACGGCTAATTGCACTCGTGAGTTTATCAATGATGTTTTTTGGAAGCAGGAAGCAAGACATAACGTATGTCGGTATTGCCTGGGGCACAGCCTTTAGCTGGATTAGCTTCTTTGCCGACCACATATTAATGCGATTATTTAAATGATCTTACACCTAAGTACATTCTCATTCCGCCTTCCTGTGGGATCTCAAGTGCTCTTTTAATGTCCATTTTACGTGCCAACGGTACCTTAGAGCCAAAGAGAACTGATGATTTCGCTCTATTCAATTGTTGACCTGATGCTTTGCCATATAAGTGAATTATCCTCATCAGCTCTTTGCATTGTTCAACATCTGTTTTCAAAAGAAAAGGATATCGTCCGCAAAGAGAAGATTAGAGACCGCTAGACTGGCACGTGCAATCTTGATCCCTGTTATCCTTCTGTTGTGTTCGGCAGCATTGATCTGAGAGATCAAAACCTCAGTGCAGAGTATAAATAAAAACGGTGATGGTGGGTCACCTTGACGCAGGCCTCTGCCTGGAGAAATATTTCCTTTAATCTCTCCATTCAGGAGTATTTGGTATGAAATAGAGGATATGCATCCCATGATCCATTGGATCCATTTGCTTGCGAATCCCATTTTTGCCATCATTTTTTCCAGAAAACTCCATTCTACCTTATCATATGCTTTACTCATGTCCGTTTTAATAGCTATGTACTTCAAATTACAGCTCGGATTTGTCCTCAGGGCATGGAAGATCTCTTGCGCAACAAGGATGTTGTCTGAAATGAGTCTCCGAGCCACAAAGGCGGATTGTTTCAGTTACGAGCTTCGGTAGGTACTTCTTGAGTCTCTTAGCAAGGATCTTTGATATGATCTTGTAGCTCACATTGCATAGACTGATAGGATGGAATTCCGTCATGTTTATAGGCCTCTCTGTTTTCAGAATGAGGCATATATTTGTCTGATTTAACCTCTCGTCCATCATTCCAGATTCGAAGAATTTCTTGACCATCTTAACAACGTATGCTCCCACGATCGACCAGTATCGCTGATAAAATAGGCTGGTCATCCCATCTGGCCCCAGCGCTTTATCTGTCCGAATATCATATACAGCTGCTTTTATCTCCTCATCTGTTGGTAACCGGGTCAGAGATTGATTCATATCCTCCGTCACATTCGCGGTAGTAAACCGGAAAATTTCTTCATCTTCCTCAGGGCTCATCGAGGTGAAGAGCTCTTGAAAATATTCTGTAGCCACCTGTTCAATGCCCTCTGGTGTTTCGACCCACATATTGTGTTTATTCCAGATCTTTAGGATACGGTTTCGGGCTCGGCATTGTTTGGTGGACGCATGGAAAAACCTCGTATTTTTATCACCTTCTCGGAGCCAAAGCACTCGACTCTTTTGTTTCCAGTACAGTTCTTCGTTTCTGTACGCATCGCACAACTGCCATTTTAGCTCTAGCTCCTCTTCACTGGATAAATTATCATCGCCTTGGGCTTGATCAAGTAACTTTATAATCGAACATTAGGATCTCTCTCCTCTTCACTCTCATAAACCGTAAAACCAAATCACTCTCAGCAATGACGTCATCTTGTTCAAGAACGAGAACAAAAGCTCCAAGATCGGGGAGAGGCCGTAGAAGAAACGGCGGCATCTCTTCTTCATCAGCTGAGATTGTGGCAGATCTCGACGACGTCTTGATTCACATTCTCTCATATCTTCCGATAAAAACTCTCCTAAGATCCAAACGCTGGCTTTCGCTCATTACAAATCCCGATTTCTCCAACCGTCTCATCAGTTCCAAACATCCCCTCCCCATCTCTGGTTTCTTCTTGAAAGGAAAAAGAGACATTGAATACAGATTTGTCTCTCTTGATGATGATGATGGAGTCAACGTTTCGTTATCATCACCGCTTCAGTGTAGCTGGATGACAAGGGTGAGAGCTGGGAAGCGGAAGGACTGTTTGTCTGCAATGGTAGTGTACCGCCTTCAGCTGTTGGAGTAAACCCAATGATCACCATTCAGTCTACTGCTTACTGCATCTTCACAAGGATAGTTGCTTCGCTGCAAAGAAAACATGGCGAAGATGTAGAAAAACAGAAAAAAAAAGAACTGAAATACGAGAGTTTTGTTAGGAATCAATGTTTATGTGATGGACCAAATACGAAACCAAAGTAGTTCAATGTCGATTAAAGGATCAAAGTCGCTTCATATATTTCGCCTTTCCTATATTTCGTTTTTCAATTTCGCTTTTTCAAAACCCAGAATCGAAATATGATAAATTAGGGTTCTAGAGAAGATGAAGATGAGAGAGTAAAATTGGGGGTTTTCGATTTTGGGGTTTCTGGGGGAACTCGGGTTTTTTTTTTTTTGTTTATGGTTTTTTTTTGTTCGTTTTGGTTTATGATTGCAATTAAATCTTGATTTGGTTGATTTTGATTTTAATTGGTTAAGTTCTGTTTTAATTGGTTAACTTCGATTTTAATTGAGCAGTTGGTTTGTTTTTGATTTTAACCCGGTTTAGGTACTGATTACGAGATTATGGGGTTCAAGGCAGAAAAAAAGTTTTTGTGTGGTTTAAAACCGTAGAAAAAGTTCTGTGTATCTAAACGCGGAGGTCAAAGTTTCGTGTACGCAGAGCCGGCATGAAACTTCCCGTGTAGCTGGACCCCGAGTTTCCCAGAAAATTTGGAAAGGAGTTTGTTTTCCTCCGCTTCTCTCTCGTCTGTGTTCTAGGGTTTGTAGATCATGTTCTTTAAGAATCCTTCTTCAATTCGTGATTCTTGTTGTCTTAAGTAGAGATTCACATGTTTTATGAACATCAGATTGTCATTGTCATTCCATTTGGTGTTTCAATTGAAGAAATACAATTTAGTGTTATTGAGGTGAAGCTACGCGTAATTGAGGTGAAGTAGTCATGTGTGACATATTCTTCATTACGTGTGAGTGAAGACAAAAATACGAGAAATGGTCACATGGTGATTGCATGGTCAGTAAACAAGTCTTTCGAGTCTTCCAAAAATAACATGAGAGACATCCTGATAGAAGTGGCCTCCTGATAAGAGCGACTGGGACGTTATAGTTTTTTTGATGGGTTTAACAATTAACTATTATAACCAAGGAACGCTTCTAATGTCTTTGTACTAATGATTCTTTCATGTATCAATTTTAACTTGGATCCTGGTGGATCTCTAGATATCATTTAGTTTGAAGTATTATACAAAACGGTGTTTTCCTTGTAGCGTTAAAGGGGTGGGTGCCGAGGAGTGATACAAAGTGGAGTGGTGGGGAATTGGAGTAATTGATGTGTGACAATCCTTACCTAGTGAGTTATGCTTACCTAGGTCTTCGGGAAATGAAGAAAAGAGTTGATAAGTAAAATGGGATTATGTTAGGCATGAATCAGGCAGTTAATTTTTACTAGTGCTTTAACAAAAAAAATCGGAGATAACTGAAATTTTTTGTTTTTCTTTCTAACAACTGATTACATTAGAATAAGAGGTCCAATGTACTTAGGCAATTACAAACGGATGCCTTGAAGACAAAACAATTTTCGAAAGTACAATTAAACGAAAGATAGATATGTTAAAGGGGGAGACAGGAGACTTGTTCAGACTCCCAAAGAAACCACGAAAAAGCTTCACTTGGATCCCTAAAAGGATTGTTGCAATGAACAAAATATGATCAGATTATGAACCGACGTTGATACAACCAACCAAACAAGAGGGTTAGAAAAAGGAATAGGCTTAGACAGCCCCTTGATGGAACACCAAAACATAGACCAGCACTGGAATCTTGTTGGAGACTATTGAACGACAAGAACAACTGTGAAGAAACTCCAAAACCATAGACAATAGCAGGGGGAAAGGGTCTTAAAAACCGGAATTTGGAACTAAAATCCAGAGGAGAACTTGTTATCCAAGTCCAAGATGGGATGGAAGTAGAGACCGAAAGAGCATCAGAACTTGGTATGATTTTTGGAAGAGCTTGTGCTTTTATCGAAACCCTCACAAAGGAAGGAGTTCATGTCACATGCTAAAATCGAACTGAGTAAACTTTGTAACCTGGGCCTAATTGATCAGTAATAGTTAACTCGTGAGGAGATATGAGCCGGGTTAGGGCAAGAGGAGTGAACACACAACTTCCGCGTTTTGAAACATGAGTTTAAACTACATTTTGTCAAACAATTAAAAAGGTGAACAAACACATTTTGTTTCCAGCTAAAATCCAAAGCATGTCTACAAAACCGAAATTGGTATTTACACGCTCTAGGGGATTTGGAAAAACATATACAAACCTACATATACATACTTGCGTCTCTTCCCCATTTTACTCATCAACTCTTTTCTTCATCTTCTAAAAGACCTGAATTTTTTTAAACAATTAGAGCAGTAAAAGAGACAAACATAATAATACTCTGAAGTTTCAGTTTCTTATTCAGTAGCTCCATTAGTATCAACACTAAAGATGATGTTCATGTATAAACTAGTAGACGAAGTAAGAGAGATCCAAAAAGATCACAAACCTCATATAAGATTAAGATGGTCGGTAATCTTCATATTTCCAGGATGACTTTGAACCTTCTCCAGCGTCAGGGCTTAGCATCCCTTTTATCCACTGGATTCGAGCGATAAGTTCTTCCAAGTCATAAACTGCAGCTTCAGTTGAATCTGACTCGTCAATATTTAGTCGAAACTCTCCATCACCTTCCACTTG
Source organism: Isatis tinctoria (assembly GCA_010577795.1). Lineage (NCBI taxonomy): Eukaryota > Viridiplantae > Streptophyta > Magnoliopsida > Brassicales > Brassicaceae > Isatis > Isatis tinctoria. The sequence continues at coordinate 26,985 of VHIU01000184.1, read as the reverse complement.
CTGCGTGGCTCTCTCTGTCTTCAGCTTCTTGGCACTCTCTGTTTGCTCTTTTCCAGTTTGGCTAACATCCGGAGTTACATGATCTAATGTCAAAATGAGTGAAGTAGTTGTTTTACACAATGTGTGAAAGAAAACCAAATGAACTCTAAATCCAAACAACCATTGGAGAAAGTAGAAAATCTAACCTTCATTCTCACGTTTCACGAGCCTAGCACATTGCCTTTTTTGCCCATCCTACAACATAAACATGTCATCAAACCAAAGTCCAACTAGTTATATTCACATTCACGAACCAAAAAGACTACATGAGACATTCCTTATAAGATCTCAAGTTAGTCCTTCACTCTTAACAGATTCAACAAAGATCATGGACAAATCTGAAATGACAAATACAAATCACATGTTAGAATGAATACAAACTAACCACAGTAGGCAATGTCCAGCCATCTTCAAGTGACCATTCCAACGATGGACGCAAGTCCTTGCACGGAGCTTTATAAGTTTCTCCTTCACCACGTGGTGGAGGCAACAGTCCCACCTGCAAAATAAGATAATTGGCAGTTCCAATTTGTCACTTTCACATCACACCCCTAGTATCGTTATAACAACAACACAAACGGCCAAGGGACAAGAAGTAGAGCATGGCCTAGACAACTATAACAAATTCACAACACTGAAAACTGTTTTGTACGTACCTCTACCTGTATTGATTTACTTTTCTTTTTTGCCAAAACCGTACCAGACCAGAAACAATCATCCCTATGCCAATCCACCAAGTCTCCTACTTTCCAAGTGCCATGAACAACAACAAGAGGCTCTTTGTCACTCTTGATTTTCTTTTCTTCACTTTCATGATAAACTGGTGGGAATGATGGTCGAACCATCAGCCACTCTTTCTCCTCGTCTTCAAACTGTTGAAAGACTTGTGTTTCATGTATCTCTGAAACGTATACAATTCTCAAAATTCAATTCACGCACATACACTAGAAAATATTGTCAAGCTACTATGATATTAGTTAAGACAAAAAATAGATATGCAATGGAGGATAAAACTCACCTTCATCGTCGTAATCAAGATACTCCAAGCTGTAGTACAATTTCTCCTCCTTCGTGTATATTTTCAATATCTAATTAACCATTTTACAAAAAAAACAAAGCTGTTTATTTCTGATAATGAGAAAGCACACCTCACATATGACAGTAATACGATAAATTTCTAGATAAAAATGGATGTTGTGTGATCTCTAATTTGGACTTAATATCTCAAATGAGAGTTATAATCTGGTAATGCATCAGTGTACGATCACTAGTTCTTTTATTTCCTCTTTTGACGCATTACCAACAAAAATTCGTGAATGTATGTAGTGGGCATGAGGCTTTTAGCATCTTGATCATCCTGAATCATGATCTGAATGGCGAAATTCAGTAGTCACTTCACAAATTGGCATAATCTAGCAACAAAATGATAAGTCGCAACTGCATGCCAAAAAAAGACTAGTTCAGAGCTCAGTGGCTTAACCCCAACAATTGGTCTGGCCTGCCACCACTGCTGGACAAAACACAAAAGAAACTGATTGCAGAAACAGATCATTGCAGAAGACACTCTGGTTAAGTCAACGGAGATGTTGGCGGCTAAAGCAACTCCCCCGCAAATTGTAGAAGCGAACATAATCCAGAACCACCCAATGCCACAAGAACTCTACTAGGAGACATCACTCTCTCACGTGGCATCGCTATGGGCGATTTTACAGCAGACAGGTCGCAACTTACTACCAAATCATCGAACTCTTCCGACACATTCAGCTGAGTGGGTTTGCTAGATAAACATTTTGATATCTAGACGTGTCCCTAGACTTCTTTTGTATAAATGGTCCACCCTTCCACTGGATGTGATGGTTACGACAACAATAACCAGCCATAACTTGGGACAAGTTCCAAGGGAAATTGATGGACCCACTCGGTACCAACATAAAATTATCACCTAATAGCAACATACGACGGGCAATTGTTTGATGAACGATCAAGTGACGATAGTGGATGAATTCATCACTGATTTTATGTCTCTCCCGAGAGCAGAGTCTCTCGGGGAGAATATTCTCTCCCTTGAAAGTTCAATCTTTATCTAGGAGTGTTAAGAATCTCTCCCAAAGCAGTCTTTGGGAAAACAATCTTTCTCTCAGAGAGAGTTAAAGTCTCTCCCAGAGGCAGTCACAGGGAGAACAATCTCTCCCAAAGAGTACATCTCGCTCCCGGCGAGTAGTCGCTCGCACTCTCCCTCGGGGAGTACGAGCGGGTTCTACTCAGCTCCCGGCGAGTACGAGCGGGTTCTACTAAGCTCCCGGCGAGTACGAGCGGGTTCTACTCAGCTCCCGGCGAGTACGAGCGGGTTCTACTCAGCTCCCGGCGGGTTGTACTCAGCTCCCGGCTAGTACATGGCGAGTTGTACTCAGCTCCCGGCGGGTTGTACTCAGCTACAACTCGGCTCCCGGCGAGTTGTACTCAGCTCCCAGCCAGTACAGGGCGAGTTGTACTCAGCTCCCGACGGGTTGTACGAGTCAGTCCCGGAGAGGCAGTCAGTCCTGGCGAGGCAGAGTCGCTTTTGGCGAGGTAGACTCCCACGAGCAGTCTCTCTCAAGGTCTTCGGAAGAATAGTCTCTACCCTAGGAGACCAATCTTTACCTCGGAGTGTTAGAGTCACTCCAGAGCAATATTTGAGAAAGCAATCTCTGAGAGTTAAAGTCTCTCCTAAAGGCGGTCTCGGGATAATAATCTCTCCTAGACAAATACGACTCCTCACGGCAGTCTGAGTGAGGCAAGACAGAAATCGACCCCGGCAAGGCAGAACTTAGTCCCGACAAGTTAGAGACTGTCGACGAGCAGGGTCTCTCTTTAAAAGAGCTCATTCTTTTTGGGTACAATGAGTCTTTATGGTCCAAGGAAGGGTAAATATGGTTCAAAATTTGTATTTTCACTTCAAAATAATATTATTATAATTATGCAAAGGTTTCAAGCCTACAAGATAGGTTGTTTACTTAAAAATGTTACCAAGAAGGTATAGCTGGATGTGCATCAACAAAAGAGGGAACAAGGTGCATTATAATAGGCTCCAAATCTGCTTTTGAGAGAAAGTGTCATAGAAAGCAATCCATGTCTTGTATTGTACAAGAAGCAAACTCTAAAGATTGATGTGGCTGATCACAAAGTATAGCTGGATGTGCATCAACAAAAAAGGGAACAAAGTGCATTATATTATAATAGGCTCCAAATGTGCTTTTGAGAGAGTGTCATAGAAAGCAATCCATGTCTTGTATTGTACAAGAAGCAAACTCTAAAGATTGATGTGGCTGATCAGAGTTGACTTAAATTAGTTATATGATAGTCTTTTGGAAGATCTCATGTAACTAAGATTGGTTCTAAAAGGAAGCTAGACATTCTACATGTGGTAAATCACATATTCTTCTTCATAAGAACATCCATTTCCTTCAGCTTTTGAATGCACAAAGACTTTAAATATGTCTCATCCAACTTCAAATATGACTTCAAATACTGACTAAGTTATTTCCTTCAAGAAGGGGCTGGTTACATTACCTTGCATCGAAACCAAGCTCCCCGAAATCCCTCTTCAAAAGATCTTACTTCAATAGTTTGACCTACTTTGAAATGTATATTGGTTTGAGCCATCTCTTAGTTGAAGAACTGCACGTAGTTGAAATTGTACCACAAATTGAGTTGGGGATGGGAAAAAAGATTCATCACAAGATTGTGATATGTTCAAGTAACCAATGGTTTGTCTTCAAGAAACACAGTTTTAGTGTTCAAAACTTTGAAGAAAAAGAAATTGTATTAACCAACAACATAAAAAAAGCAGAAAAAGCCAATTTTTCTTTAAACTTAAAAAAATCAAAGCTATACAGACCAAAAAATTGAGTTGGATCATACATTTAAATAGTAGAAACTTGCTTCAAAGTTAAAAATGAGAATCAAACCTATAATTAAAGACTAAAATTTTAAAATCTGGACTACACATTGAATTACTAAAGGCTTGGATGATTGTTGTGGTTGTGAAGTAACTTCATTTTTCAAAAGATTAATACCTTTCAAATTAAATCCACTTCATCCAATAACACTTACAAACATTGGTAAAAATGATCAAATTCATCATTCAAACTCTAAATATAGTATAATCAATAGTAAAAAAAACTGATTTTATCAATACATCTAGTTAGAATTTCAAGAATGTAAAAATCAGATTATGAGTATAAAACTTTGTAACAATACCAAGTGATTGTTCAGTGATTATTCATAATTAAAGACCAAAATTTTAAAACATGGACTACACATTGAATTACTAAAGGGTTGGATGATTGTTGTGGTTGTGAAGTAACTTCATTTTTCAAAAGATTAATACCTTTCAAATTAAACCCACTTCATCCAATAACACTTACAAACATTGGTGATCAAATTCATCATTCAAACTCTAAATATAGTATAATCAATAATAAAAAAAACTGATTTTATCAATACATCTAATTAGAATTTCAAGAATGTAAAAAATCAGATTATGAGTATAAAACTTTGTTCCAATATCAAGTGATTGTTCAGTGATTGTTCATAATGAGATAGAAAAAACTATGAACATAACTCATCCAATAATCACTATGCTATCAAATCAAAGTTTTATACTCACAATCTATATTAAGATATGGGTTTATCAAAAAGTTTCAACACAAAATCTCAGAAAATTTTTAAAACCCAGAACAAAATCGATCATGATCATGGCAAGATCGATCGACTTTAGGTCAAATAGGAAGAAGAAGACGATTCCACCTTTGGAAGGTCTTAGTTCGCTGCCTTTCCCAGGGCCAGAGAAGAAGGGGCTTTTGTATGGTTTGATATATTCATTCACGAAAGAAAGAAAAGCAGATAACAAGAATAGAGAGAAATGAACATACCTGGTCTTGTCAGCGATTCAGATCTGGGAATCCAGAAATATTTTTTTGGCGACGGCGGCTGTAAGCCCTAAAGAGAAGATACACACGTATATATCCCGCCACGTTGGCACATATTTTCAATACTGGGCTGAGCTTTTATTTTACGGGCCCAATACTTTTAACAAATACTTTCATTCACACAAACTGATTATTTTAACACTCTAATATATGTTTGGGCTTTTTACATAACAAACCCGATTCCGATTAATTTTTTTATTTCAAATTTTTGGTATAAACCAAGATTTGTAGTTAAGTGTTAGATTGCTTCATCCGCTATCATCTGCAAACGCAAATGCAGCAGATGATAGCGGTTGGCAGCGGTTAGTAACAATCAATAAAACCGTTTTGTAACGCTTTAAATCGTTTTATACCGCTAAAATCCAAAAGCTGCTTTCAGCAAGCATTTGCGGGCGGTTGCAGGTGATTCCAGAATTTTTTTTAAAAAATATAAAATAAATTATCTTAATAAATAATAAAAATAAAAAATTATAAAAATTGGAAAAAGTTAAGAAATTTTTTTATTTTCTCGTATCAATAATTTTGATATTAAATTCTTATTCTTAATATATATATCATTTATCAACTAAAATTTATATATGTAATTATATATATTTTATAAAAAAATTCAAACCTTTTAAAACTTTATATTTTATTTTTCATTTGATAATGTATAATATATACATATTAGTTAGATATATATATCTGTCTATACAATTATGTTTTTATACAGAAAATGTTTTAGACTCTTAAAAATATTTATTTAACTATTTATTATATGATTTAGTTTCTTGGTCTTTAAATATTAAGTTTACATATTTTTATATATAATTTCTTGTTTTTATATAAATGATATATTTTATGTATTTTATTATTTTAATATCAAACCGCTATTACAGCCACTGTCAACCAGTCAAAAATATCCCGCAAACACAACAGTTTTCAACCGCTACACCAGTCGTACAAAACGCTCATTAACGCTAATAACCGCAATCGCCCGCTTCCGCAAACTCCCGCAACCGCAGTCACAACTGCTGCGGGTGAACCAGTCGAGCCTAACTATGATGGGTGGATGCATGTCCAAGTAAATTTTTTTTTTTTGTAATTCAAAATTTATAAAATATTAAACCGGTTATCAATTTTAGATTTCAAATATGTCATTTTCTAATTATTTCTTTCTCAAATATAACCAAAATTTTATTATCTAGAAAAATAAATAATTCAAATTTATGAATTAGAAAATGAAATAATTTCTTTAAGGATTAATCTCTCTTTTTCATATTAATTTAATAATTTTATTTCTTTTTTTAATTTGATAATATTTTTATTCTCAGTAATAAGTGAGTTAATAAAAGTAATAATTCTTATTTAAGGATTAATATTTAATTAAAATCAATTTCTTTTTATTATTAGATTTTCCTTTTTATTAAGATTTAATAAGTGTAATTTATTTTTTCTTTTAAATGCAATAATTCTTTTTGTAGGAATAATCTATTTTTAATGACACATGTAGAAATCTCCAATTTTTTGGTAACTCGCTAGGGCCAGATCCACCGCCCGACTAATGTCTAGCGTGTTTCCGAACCTGGGTTAACACTAACAAAAATACATTATTACGTTAAACAAGTTGATGAGAAGTGAATAAAGAATTCGAGCAATCATACATTCTGATAACACTAACAAAAAATTATTCGATTACAAATCATGGTTTAATTTAATTTTAGATTTAGCAACTTTTTTAATATAAAATACAATAAATGTGTAGTATTAAATAATGAGACTTTAATCCGAATAAAAAGATAGAATTGATCCATTTTGAACTGATTAAAATGTCATAGAAGAAAAATTATAATATCCAGAGGTTTTCAATGGAGAATTACCTTCCATCAAGAGACAATTCATGAGTTTTTTTATTATAAAAGGGACAATTCATGAGATCGTCTATTGTCACATAAACAGTTTCAATATTTGAATATAAAATATAGTTTTTATGAGTAAAATTTGCAATAAAAAGTTTTATGAGATACATATATAGTTTTAGCCATGAAGAAGTGAAAAACTATATCTTGCAATACTCAGCAACTTATCTTATATTAACATAAAAACGTGGAAGAGTTAAAAAATGAAAAAGAATATCATTAGATAAATAAAATCAAAGAAAAATTAATATTATTATATTAAAAAATAAACACATAAAATAACAATTATTATTACCTAAATATATAAATTAGATTATATATTTAACACAAAAAAAACAAAAATAAGACAAACATATACCCCGTGCAAAGAGGAAGAAAAGAGAAGTCATTACGGTTATACATCATCTAGGTTCTGAGAGGTGCTCGAATACCGGATAAAGAACTATCACCTACAGATTACAAATAAGATAATGAGATATCAACACGAAAGAATGACGCGTACCCAATGGGTGCGAAAACGCAAAAGAAGGTAAAGAGAATATCAATGATTAATTCGCCGGTTTGTCTGGGACAAATAATGTATTCTTAAAATATATATAAACAGACAAATAAATATTAAAATATTCTGGATTGTGTAATTTTATTGGAACTAAATATAATACGAAGGAAATGAATATATAACTAACGGAACACCACTCCGCATATGCGCGGAGTTAGCAGCTCTACTAGTTACTATAACGAAAAAATCATGTACCAAAAAAAAACAATTAAGATAGCTGATAATTCCCAGCGTTGTATCTAACAATAATTAGTCAGTAAAACGTCTATACACAACTATGTTTTGTTTATACCAATGACAAAAATCAAGAAGAACAAAACATAATTGTCTCCCACTAAGAAAGTGCTGGAGAGTTTTTGCCTTGCCAGTGGTCAAAAAGTGAGTTTGGCTAAATGAAAAATCTTCTTTTCAGCACATGTGAGCCGGGATATGGAAAATTTGATTACAGCATAGAGTGGTATCAGCTCTACCAGAGAGTTCGAAAAATATTTGGGAATGCCAGTCCTCCATAGAAGATTGAATAAGGAAACTTTTGCCGAGATTCTCGAAAGGGTCTCCTCTCGACTGTCTGATATTACGTGTTTTTAACGTATTTTGATTCGTATTTAGTATTCGATTTGAGTTTTGATTTGCATCTTTCGTTAGTTTTTCGAGTCTTTTCTTTTGTTTTGAGTCTTTTTACAGATTTCATGGAGTTCCGAAGGAGTTTGGCGTTTACGGACATGTTCGAGTCGAGTTAATGTGGAAAACACGAGAAAAGGACCAACTGAAGAACGACCAAGAGAACGACCGTTCTTGGATCCGAACGACCAAGAGAACGACCGTTCCTCCAACAGAACGGTCGTTCCCTCACTCACCAACCCTGCCGACAAAAACCGAAGATCGATCGTTCTCTCCCATGTGCCCGTTCCACACTTCACCAACCATGCCGACAAAAGCACAATGGAACGACCGTTCTCCCCAACAGAACGATCGTTCCCCGACAAAAACACTTGGGAACGACCGTTCTCCCATCAGAACGACCGTTCCCCGACAAACACACTATGGAACGACCGTTCTCCTCACCAGAACGATCGTTCCCTGACTCCACATCTCACCTACTTCGATCGACCATCGGGAATGATCGTTCTACCCCAAGAATGACCGTTCCCCGCTTCACCTACTCCCCTTCACCTTGGCCTATATAATGGACTCACAACATCACTCTCAAAACACACCTTCTTCCTCCTCCTCTCTTCTCTAGCTTCAAAGCATAGCTTCTTCTTTAGCTTTAAGTTTTATGTTTATGCTTTTATCTAGTTCTTGTTAAGTTTCTTTTAAGCTTTAATCTTATGATTTTAATCTTATGCTTTACTTTCAGTTCTTATCTTTATGCTTAATCAAGTTTTACTTTCAGTCTTTATATTTATGCTTTACTTTTAAGTCTTTATATTTATGCTTTACTTTCAGTTATTTATATTTATGCATTACTTAAGTTCTTATTAAGTTATTTTCAACTTTCATTATCTATTCAAGCTTTTATTATGAACTCTATAATCTCTTTGTTTTCTTCTTTAATCATGTCTGAGTAGACCTCTTAGTTAGGTTAAGGTTTGTCAAAGGAATTCATGAGCTTTAGGGTTAAACACAAATAGGCTATTCAAATCAATATCTTCACCCTTGTTGTTCTTAATGCTTAAATCGAATTGATCATTTGATTTTATGATATGAGGTTAATTTAGACAACGACAGTTGCTAGGTTGCTAGAATAAACATTGGTGAGCAATTTAACCATTACCTACGACACAGTAGATGTAGTGAGAATTGTGAACAAATCGAACCTATCCTTAATGCTTGTTTACGATTTCTAGTACCAACGACAGTTAGGATTTCTAGATCGTTAGACAAAGTTATTGATACCACGACAGTGGATTGATATTATCTTTATGTTTGAGTTCTAGACTTGTGCTTAAACACTGCCTGAATAGTTGTTTGATCCGTCGCTCTGAATCTCCTGCGATATTCCTTGACCTAACGCCTGTTAAAATTATCTTACAACCGATTCACTTTCATTACTAGTTAATAAAAAACCCAAAAACATATTTGAATTGTCTTAGCTTTTAATTTAGCTCAATATATCAAAGTGTGAAAACTGGTCTTCGTGGGATCGACCCCTAAATACTACTTCGTATGCTGTGCACTTGCAGTAGGAAATAAGGGTTTAAAACTCGTGTATCACTGTCAGGGTGGAGAAGTCGTTCCCTGAGTTTTGCAGGGAGGTTGACTCTGAACAAGTCCGTATTGTCGTCAATTCCAGTTCATTCAACGAGTACAATTGTATTGCCTCAGTCTACTCTTGCCCGGTTGGATCAGTTGTCTCAATCCTTTTTATGGGGAAGTACTGCAGAACAGAGAAAGATACACTTGATCTCGTGGCAGAAGGTATGTCGACCGAAAAAAGAAGGTGGGCTTGGAATCCGGTCTGCATCTGAAATGAATAAAGCTATGATTGGTAAACTCGGGTGGAGATTACTTCAGGATGGTAATAGCTTATGGGCGAAGGTTTTACGAACAAAGTATAATGTTGGTGATGTTCACGATGGGGCGTGGTTAGAACCAAAATGCACTTGGTCTCCAACTTGGAGAAGTGTGTGTGGTCTGAGAGATGTGATATTGCCAGGCATAAACTAGGTTTTGGGTGACAGAAGAGAAATTAGGTTCTGGCAAGATAAATGGTTGTTGAATGAGCCACTAACAGAGGTGATTAATGGTGAGTTACCGATAGAGTTATGTGAGATGCATGCTCGGGAGGCTTGGGTTGATGGTATCGGCTGGAGTTTGGGTCCTAATGCTCAGTTACTTTCGGAGAATACGAGATTGCAGATGAATGCCATTGTACTAGATAATATCACTGGTGCGACAGATAGGTTGTCATGGGGAGAAAGTCGAGATGGGGAATTTACTGTTGGGTCGGCATCGCAGCACTGACTCGGAAAATGGTTCTGCAACCTAATATGGACCGCTTCTTTGCTCGAATTTGGAGCGTCAAGGCCACAGAGCGAGTCAGGTGCTTTCTTTGGCTGGTGGGTCATCGAGTTATCATGACGAACATGGAGAGACGACGTCAACATCTTAGTGACTCTGCGATCTGTCATGTTTGTTGTGGTGGGGAGGAGTCGATTCTCCATGTCCTCCGGGACTGCCCAGCTATGGAGGGGGTCTGGAGACTCTTAGTTCCACGCCGGCGAAGGGATTGGTTCTTTCAAACTTCGCTCTTCGAATGGCTCTTTGGTAATATCGGATATAATAGCGATAGAGATAGGTATTTTTGGGCTACACTGTTTACAGTTAGTTTCTGGTGGAGCTGGAAGTGGAGGTGTGCGGATGTTTTTGGAGGATTGGGTCATGTCAGACAGAGTAATTTTTGAAAGAGATGCTATGGAGGTTATTTAAATCACACGAAGCTACTCGTGTCGAGAGTTCGATCACGTTAGGTCAGCCATTGCGTGGTCTCCGCAAGTATTGCTGGTGGAAACGCAACACAGATTGGGTGCCTATCCTGAAACCCGGACGGAGACGGCATGGGAAGTCTCCGTGATGGGGAGGGACGATTGGAGGTTTTGCGTTTAATATTGGTATATGCACTGCCTCCACTAGCAGAATTCTGGATATATTACTCCTGAAACTGTTAATGCTTTTTATAAGGGAGTGCGACAGTTGAGTTGTATGTGGATCACACTGGGTGGGGTTTATTGCACACAGGGATAAGGGATGGCCATCCGCTGTCTTTCCTAGTACGCTTGTCCATGGCTTTATATCGAGGACTGGTTAGTCCGTTGGTCATGTGTAGAGAGAGGCCAATCGGCTTGCTGTGGATTGGGCTAACTCTGCTTTTACTCTTCCTTTAGGATTTCATTCTTTTGCTGAGGTTCCGGACTGTGTTCAATCTATTGTTTATGATGATATGGTCGGTTGTACCTGATATGTTGGGATTTTTACCCTTTCTAACCCTTTTTATCTAATTGTTTTCTAGAGTTTTTGAGTATGTATTAGGAGTTCTAGGTGGCTTTGGAGCTGAAAATGGAGTTTGGAGCATTTGGAACCTTTTTGAAAAGAAAAGAATCAAATTTGAAGAAAAGAAGGAAAATCTGATGAAGAATCACCAACTCCATCGTCGAGCACATGCTCGCAAACTTCAGCCACCAAGTGAGCACCTGCTCGCCGCGGAAGAGAACAAAAAGAAGGGTTTTACCCTAATCATTGGCGCCGACTTTTTAGAAGCCCAGCCTCCTTCCAGCCGCCTATGACACCTAATATAAATACTCCCTTTTAGTCCTAGGTTTTATCGATCTTATCTTTTGTTTCTACCTCTTAGCTTTTGGAATTATATTGTAAGGGAGAAGATCTCAAGCTACAATTTGGAGAAGATTTCTGAACCCTAGTACTTCTTATTTTTAATATCGATTTGATGCATTCTTTCATATCATCTGTTTTGTTTCTTTCATCTTTAATTATGTCTGAGTAGATCTATTAGTTAGGTTAAGGTTTTCAAAGGAATTCATGAGCTAGGGTTAAACACAAATAGGAATCAAAATCGTTAGTCTTCATCTAGGGAGTTCGTATTGCTTGAATCGATTTGGCCAATCTGTTCATGATCTTAGGTTTATCTAGACAGCGAGAGTTGCTAGGTTGCTAGAAGAGATCTAGATGAGCAATTTATTCATTACCTGCGAGAGTAGATGTATTGGAGAATTGTGAACAAATCAAACTTGATCATTAATGCTTATCTGCGATTCTGATACCAACGAGAGTTAGGATTTTTAGGTTGCTAGATAAAGTTGTTAGTATCACGAGAGTGAATTAATATTATCATCGTGTTTGAGTTCTGGACTTGTTCTTAATATTAATCCTGAATAGTTGTTTGACCTTGCTCTGAATTTCCTGCGAATTGCCTTGACCTAACGCTTGCTTTATAATAGTTAAAACCGATTTGTTTTAGTAACTTGCTAGTCACGATTTCTTACAACCCAATATTGAATCTCTTAGCTCTTGATTTTAGCTTATTAATCCATAGTGTGAACTTGGTCTTCGTGGGATCGACCCCTAAGTACTACTCTGATTTGCTGTGCACTTGCAGTAGGAAATAGGGTTTAAAACTCGTACATCAAGTTTTTGGCGCCGTTGCCGGGGACCAAAAATTCACCTTTGGTTTACGGCTAGGTCATTAGACTAAGAACACCACTAAACTCGTTTTCTGTTTTTTCTTCTTCTTTGCGTTTCAGGTGTATGACCAGGAGCACAAGGAGCAAGAATAACGAGAATCTTGTCAATTTATCTAACGACGAATTAGCAAGAAGGGAACGAGAGAACAGGCAAAGACGAAACACACCTGTTCCGGAACCAGAAACAACCGACACCGACTATCCGGAGATGGGCGAACAAGCGGACATGGCAGCTCAGCTGCGAACTCTTCAGGCGACCATGGAGCAGCTGCGCATGCAACAAGAGCGACAGCTTGTTCAGCAACCAGCGTTTGGGGATAAAGACGCAGCACATGCTTACTACCAGGATCGCTCAGCCATTGTCACTCCAACCATTCAGAGGCAAGACTATGAGATCAAGCCTCAGATGATTGCGCTTGTCAAGCAACATCTCTTCCATGGCCTACCTGCTGAAATCCCGATGGATCACATCGAGAACTTCGAGGAGATTTGTAGCACAACCGGCTCTAATGGTGTGACTCCAGATTTCCTGAAGTGTAAGCTTTTTCCATTCTCTCTTGCGGGAAAAGCTTCGCGGTGGTTGAAGTCTCTGCCACCAGGCTCTCTAGCGACATGGGCTGATGCAAGATCCGCCTTCCTGGACAAATTCTACACGAAGTCAAAGACCGCAGCTTTAAGGAGCAAGATATCCACGTTTGAGCAGCTTCCCGGAGAGACATTTAACGAAGCGTGGGAACGCTTCAAGGAGTATAAGCGTGAGTGTCCTCATCACGGCTTTAGCGATGAGCAGCTGCTCAGTACTTTCTATGATGGAGTAGAATGGGACTACAGAAACGCCCTCAATGCCGCCAGCAATGGAGATTTCTACACCAAATCAAAAGAAGGAGCCCTGGAGCTAATTGAGAACCTCGCAGCAAGCTCCAGCAATAAGTCTCCGGAATATGACAGAAAAAAGGTCAATAGCGTGGAGTCAAAGAAGATAGATGAGCTCACAGCCAAGGTTAACCTTTTGCTTAAGGGAAACCAAAAGTCGGTCCACTTCGTGGATGAGCATGGAGAAGAGCCCATCGCCCAGGTCTTTGGAGAGGAAACAAGTGATGATCAGCTGGAGGTAAATTACGTGAGTGGACAAAGTTTTGGGCAAAGCCGTGGCTTCAACAACCAAGGTTTCAACTCTCACCCAAATCTGTCCTACAGAAGCAACAATGTGGAGAACCCTCAGGATCAAGTCTACCCTAAGCAAGGAACTCAGCCTCAGACGAGTTTTCAGAGAGGCTACTCCAACAACTACCAGAGCCAGAACCGGCCATTCATCCCTAACCAGAACCGATTTCAAGGAGGAAATCAACCTAGGCAGCCATATAACAATCCGCAACCCCAGTTTCAGAACACACAGCCTCAGCAATTTCAGAATCCGCGACCTCCTTCTCCAGCATCCGGATCTCAAGACGAGCTGAAAAACATGATGCAACAACTTCTAGCTGGACAACAGAAAGCCGCAGCCGAGATTAATGCTAAGGTTGACACCATGTATGTGGATCTAAATGGGAAATACGAGGCCGTGTGGACACATATGAAGCAACTGGATGTTCAGATTGCTCAGACTGCAGAATCCATAAAAAGGACACCAGGAACTCTACCTGGAAAAGTTGAGGCACCTAGGAAGGAGTTTGTCAACGCCATTGAGCTGAGAAGCGGAAAGACACTCCAGGATAGATCACCCTCACGATCGGACAAAGGCAATGTAGGAGAAGCCAACTACGAGCACCTGCTCGGATCGGGTCACGGCACCTATGAAACCGGAGAAACAAGTAACAGCTCGACGCAAGCTGAATCCACACCTTCACCATTCGACATTTTAGAGGATGATTCCACCGAGCACCCTGAATGCTCAACCGAGCAGGTGCTCGGTCGGACCACTCCACTTACCTCTAAAAACTCGGCGATTCCAGAAAGGGTGTACAAGCCTAAGGTCCCTTACCCTTTGCCACCCAAGAAGTCTCGCAAGGACTTGGAAGATGCTAAGTGTAGAGAGATGCTTAAGGATCTTACCGTAAAGCTACCTCTCGCTGATGCAGTCCAGATGATACCGGCTCTCAAACGGTACATGAAAACTCTGGTCTCTGGAAAAATCGTGGAGGAAGAAAGGGTGATGACGGTTTCAAGGGAGTGCAGCGCCGTTCTTCAAAACAAGGTCGTCAAGAAGAGAGGCGATCCTGGACGATTTGTCTTGTCAGTTACAATCGGCCCAATGACTTTTTCATGCTCTCTGTGCGATCTTGGTTCCAGCGTGAATCTCATGCCTTACTCAGTTGCCAAGCGTTTGGGATTCACCAAGTTCAAACCCACGCGCATCTCCTTGGTTTTTGCTGATCGGTCAACCAAGCTCCCTAAAGGAGTTTTGGAAGATATATATGTGCGGATAGGAGATACTTTGATCCCGGCCGATTTTGTTGTTCTGGAACTTGATGAGGAGCCGAAGGATCCTCTGATTCTAGGTCGACCTTTCCTATGCACAGCTGGTGCGATCATAGACGTCCAGAATGGAGTGATAGATCTCCAGCTGGGAGACATGGTAATGACGTTTGAGATGGATAAGCTGCTGAAGAAACCCATGCTGGACGGACAGACCTTCGTTGTGGAAGGAGTAGACGACGTCTATGAGGAGGCAGCTGAAGAAATTCTCTGCCCGGACCCTCTCGAAACCGCCCTCACCCTAGCTGAAAGGGAACACGGTTTCATCAGTGAAGAAGCTGACAGCCATGCCAAGATGCTAGACTCGAGCCGCAGAATGGAACAGATGGTGGCCTACATGAGTCTGGACGAAGAGGAAAACCGGCAGAAACAGATGGAGCACCCGCTCAGATTCCGCGAGCACCTGCTCCGCCTCTTGATCCGATTGACAGCCCCTGGAGCGAGTTGAAAGCTCCTAAATTGGAGCTTAAAACTCTTCCAGCCGGGCTCAGGTACGCATTTCTGGGAACAAACTCTACTTACCCTGTGATTATAAATGCTGACCTGAACAATGTAGAAGTAGCCTTACTCTTATGTGAACTTAGGAAGTATAGGAAGGCTATAGGTTACTCGCTTGCTGACATCCCTGGTATCTCACCTGATCTTTGCATGCATAGGATACATCTAGAAGATGAATCGATGAGTTCTATAGAACATCAGAGGAGGTTAAACCCGAATCTAAAAGATGTTGTAAAGAAGGAGATAATGAAACTTCTAGAAGCTGGGGTGATTTATGCTATTTCTGATAGTACTTGGGTTAGTCCTGTTCATGTAGTCCCTAAGAAGGGCGGAATCACTGTCATTAAAAACGATAGGGATGAGCTAATTCCAACTAGGACAATAACCGGACATAGGATGTGCATAGATTACCGCAAACTTAATGCTGCAACTCGCAAGGATCACTTCCCTCTCCCTTTTATTGATCAGATGCTTGAAAGACTCGCTAACCATCCATACTACTGCTTTTTAGATGGTTATTCAGGTTTCTTTCAGATACCCATTCACCCAGACGATCAGGAGAAGACAACGTTTACATGTCCCTACGGCACATTCGCTTACAGGCGCATGCCGTTTGGTTTGTGTAACGCCCCAGCTACCTTCCAACGATGCATGATGTCCATCTTCACGGACCTGATTGAAGACATTATGGAAGTGTTTATGGACGATTTCTCGGTGTACGGGAACTCTTTCTCTGATTGTTTGTCTAATCTGTGCAGGGTACTCAAACGATGCGAAGAGAAACATCTGGTTCTTAATTGGGAGAAGTGCCACTTCATGGTCAGAAATGGGATTGTGCTCGGACATCGGATTTCAGAGGATGGGATCGAAGTAGACAAGGCCAAGATCGAAGTCATGATGAACTTGCAGCCGCCAACATCAGTTAAAGGGATCCGCAGTTTTCTGGGACATGCCGGCTTCTACAGACGCTTCATCAAGGATTTTTCAAAAATCGCCAGGCCTCTTACACGCCTACTCTGCAAGGAGGTGAAGTTTGAGTTCGATAATGCATGCCTCGAAGCTTTCCACACGATCAAGGGAGCCCTCATCAGCGCACCCATTGTGCAACCTCCAGACTGGAGCCTTCCTTTTGAGGTGATGACTGACGCTAGTGATTATGCTGTTGGAGCAGTTCTCGGACAGAGAAAGGACAAGAAGCTTCATGTTATCTACTATGCCAGCCGTACTCTAGATGACGCACAATGCAAGTATGCCACAACCGAGAAGGAACTTCTAGCGGTTGTCTTCGCTTTTGAGAAATTCCGCTCCTATCTGGTTGGTTCTAAGGTCATCGTGCACACTGATCATGCGGCTCTCAAGTATTTGCTGACAAAGAAGGATGCCAAGCCGCGCTTGCTCAGATGGATCCTTCTCTTGCAGGAATTCGATCTCGAGATTAAGGACAAGAAAGGGATAGACAATGGAGCTGCCGACCATTTGTCTAGGATGAGGATTGATGCAGAAACGCCTCTTGATGACAGTCTCCCGGAGGAACAGATTTATTCCATCGGCGTTTTCCATATCGAGGAAGCACGTGCTCCCACCCAGCGAGCACCTGCTCAACTAGAGCTCTGCGCACAGGCTGCACACACCGAGCGCTCTTCTACGCCTTGGTTTGCAGAGATAGCCAACTACCTGGCTGCTGATCAGGAACCGCGGAACTTCGCAGGGTACAGGAGGAAGAAATTTCTCAAGGACATCCGTCACTACTTCTGGGATGAGCCTTACCTGTACAAACATTGTCCAGATGGAGTTTTCCGACGTTGCGTAACTGAAGAAGAGATTCCGGACATATTGTTTCACTGCCATGGTTCTTCATACGCAGGTCACTTCGCCACCTTCAAAACGGTTTCCAAAGCATTGCAAGCAGGATACTGGTGGCCGACGATGTTCAGGGATGCGCAGCGGTTTGTCTCACGGTGCGATTCATGCCAGCGACAGGGGAACATCAGTAGGCGCAACGAGATGCCACAGAACTTCATTCTCGAAGTTGAGGTCTTCGATGTCTGGGGAATCGACTTTATGGGCCCGTTTCCTTCTTCTTTTGGGAACGAGTACATACTCGTCGCAGTGGACTATGTGTCCAAATGGGTTGAGGCGATTGCAAGCCCCACTAACGACGCACGGGTCGTGACCAAAATGTTCAAATCTATCATCTTCCCCAGGTTTGGAGTTCCGCGAGTGGTTATCAGTGATGGAGGCTCTCACTTCATCAACAAGATCTTTGAATCTTTGCTGCGCAAGAATGGTGTTAAGCACAAAGTCGCCACTCCCTATCATCCGCAAACAAGTGGGCAGGTTGAGGTTTCCAACCGCGAGATCAAGAGTATCCTGCAGAAAACCGTGAGTACTACTCGCAAGGATTGGGCTTCTAAGTTGGACGATGCTTTATGGGCGTACCGGACAGCTTACAAAACGCCATTAGGAACCACGCCTTTCAACCTTGTCTATGGAAAAGCTTGCCATCTTCCCGTTGAATTGGAGTTCAAAGCCGCCTGGGCAGTCAAGTTCCTTAACTACGACATAAAGCCGGCGTCAGAGAGACGAATGATGCAGCTGCATGAGCTTCAGGAGATTAGGCATCTCGCCTATGAAAACTCCAAAATATACAAGGAGCGGACTAAGGCATATCACGATAAGCGTATCTTGGCTCGCAACTTCGCCCCAGCTGACCAAGTCCTGCTCTTCAATTCTCGGTTAAAGCTATTTCCTGGGAAGCTGCGCTCAAGGTGGTCTGGACCATTCACCATCAAAGAAGTCCGGCCATACGGAGCAGTTGTTCTGATTAACAACAAAGGCGAAGAGTTCGTGGTTAATGGGCAGCGATTGAAGCCCTACCTTGCCGACGCACAACTCGAGGAAGGGGAAGACTTTCCCCTGACCGAACCTCCACAAGCCTGATCAGCTTACCAAGTCAAGCTAACGACTTAAACCAAGCGCTGAGTGGGAGGCAACCCACTAAGTAAGTGTAAATATTTCTTTTTATTTTTCCTTTGCTATTGATTTTTGGTTTTGTTTTCCTTTGTTTCAGACACAAAAAAAAAAAAAAAAAAAAAAAATTTTTGAAAAATCGGCGATTCGATCCGAGCACCTGCTCGATCTGAGGAGATTTCCGAGCACCTGCTCGTTCCAGGTAAGTCCTCCAAAACTTCAAAACGGATTTTAATCCCGCGTTTTTCCAAAACAAAAAAAAAAAAAATATAATATATTTTCCTATTTTCCTTTTTTCTTTTTCTTTCTTCTTCCTTTCTTCTCCCCCGATTTCTTCTTCTCCCTTCTCGCCGATTTCCAAAACCCACCAAGAACCAGGGTTTTCAAATCTTCACCGATTTTCACGTTTTTGGGATCGATTTTGGGTGCCTTCTCGCCCTCTTCTCAAATCTGCCATCGCTTTCCACACCGAGCACGGTACGTCTTCAAAACCCGATTTTTCAGTCCGCCATGGTTAAGGGAAGTCTCGAAATCTCTCTCTCTTTTGTGTAAACTGGCTTAGATTAAACTCTATCTCTGTCTATTTACTATGATTTAGCATGTTTGGCCACGATTTCGCCCTTTAGACTTCACATGCAAAACCTCAAAAAGCTTGATGAGCCATTAATGGCGACTTGGAAACTGATGTCGATTTAGGGATTTAGACTAGCCTTCTCGGTTTGTTCATACTCGATTACACCTTGACTAGAAATTGCTGAATGTGGATTGCTTGGTTGTTGGTTTTCTATTTCGGCGATTTGCGATTTGTTCCCCCCTCCATGGGCTCATTCTCGTGTGTTTTGTTTCGCGCAGGTACTAATGGCCCCGAAACAGAGTCGCAAGGGCAAGGAATCAGTCCCCTCACCGTGGCTGTACCCGTGGCCTCGACCGGAAAACACGCCTTTCGCCTTGCCGGATGACAATTTGCCCATTCAATCTGACGAAGTATGGGATCAACGGGATGCATCATACTACAATCAGATGCTGAAGCTCACTATTGCGCCGACGCGTTTTGTTTGCCGCGAGACATTGGAGATGCTTGGACTGCACGACACCGTCTCTAGAATCCTCTCCAACGCCCATTGCCTTGCATTCTCTTTTGAAGAGTCGATACTTTATCCAGAGCTTGTCCGTCAGTGTCTCGCCTCGGCACGGATCATTCACCAGGATCCCGAGAACCGGACTCTAGCTGGTGCCACTTTCACGTTCAAGGCCGGCGGGCGACGATTTGACATTCCAATGGTGAACTTCACCACTATGTACGGTTTCAAGCATGAGGTGGAGCGCCTCGACTCCCACACGGTTCAAGGAAGTAAAGACTTTCTGGGAGACGATTGGTCGCGGCCCTTACTCCTCGAACTCAGCCGCTCAGTCCTGCATCCGACATCCAGCTCTCCGCATCTGCGCCCGGATCTTCAGTAACATGTTGCTCAACCGCCCATCCGGAAACAAGGTACACACCGAAGAGATGATCCTGCTGTATCTTGGTTGCAGCGACGTCATTGTTGGTTCTCATGGAGTCAACACCCTTCTCCTTGGCGCACCACCACCGGAGTCTTACCGCTCCAACCTTGGCATGCACTTCGCCGAGCTGATATGCAGCATCAAGGACCGCAAGACGAAGCAAACGGAGCGGATTGGCAGCCTTCTGACCGGACTCTTCGAGATCGCGCACGTCCAGCTCTGCTACTTCAGTTACGTGGAGCAGGGCGAGCGTATGGACATTAGGCATCTGCTCCACTCTCATTCTCTCCCCCTCCCGATCAGATCAGCTTCTCTATCAGTACACAGGTCTCAATGGGCTACCGCAGCACATCTACCTCCCGGACCCAGCCAAGACACAGCTTTGCTCTATCGAGGATATGCGCTTCATACACAGAGTCCTTCTCTTGGACGATTTCACGCGACGCTCTCTCTCAGACCAGGACTTTGCCAGCTCTTCTCACGGCCCTATGCCTCCTCTGGAGGACGATTTCATCCACAGTACTCCTCAGTCTCGTCGCCCCTCTACATCCGCTACCACCGGCGAGTTCGACCTTCCTCCCATCTCCGACGAGGCAGATACCGCTGAGTACCGACGCTGGATGGTGGCTTCACAAAGGAAGAACAACAGCCTCATGCAGCGGATCTTAGAGCGCCTTTCCACTGGTTGCTGCCACCATTCTGCAGCTGCTGCGACGAGCCCCTCAGAGCGCCATCCGAGACGCCGTAGACGCACTGGCAGAGCCAGGAGCGAGAGTCCAGAGGACCCACCTGTCGATTGACGCACCGTACCTATCTCTATCTCTTTGTTTTATCCGTTTTTCTTTTTGCTTTCTTTGTTTTATTTGTCTTCTTTTGCTTGCTCCTCTAGTTTATTCTCACACCGGGACGGTGTGAAGTAAGTCTGGGGGAGGTTTATTATCGAGTCTGCACTTTGTTTCTTGTTATTTTCTTTATCTTGAGTCAGTCTGTTATAAGGGTCAAAACACAACTTCTGGAGATTATGACCAAAATCTATGATGAGTTCTAACCATTTGTGAGTATGACCTGCTTTCTAGTGAACATTGCTGCAGAATTTAGAGTACAGAGACGAGCCGACGCCTTCTCACATTCGGATCCTTCCTCAGGCCAGAAAACTTCAATCCCTTTAAGGTTTATCGGATAGGCTTTAGACTCTATTTTATATGGACATAATCTGGACTTTAATTCTTCTTGTTATTGGCACTAGGATTAGAAAACGTGTTATATTATATATTCAGGACTTCTTATCCCTTTTGCCACTCTTGTTGATCCTGAATAGCTAGCTTTTAGTTAGTACCTCACCCTCACCCTAACCATCTTTCTATTCCACATGCACTTGTATTTTTATTTCACATCTATGCAGATATGTGCAAAAAGGTCGGGGAGAAAAGGACTGACGCAACTTCTGATTCACTCTCGCTGAAGAAGATGTCAGGAGAAAGCTAGAAAAGTTCACGAGCACCTGCTCGCTATACTCGCTGATTTAGAGCACCTGCTCAGCGATGTCCAGAAAAGAAACAAGCCTAAAAACGACCTGCTGGGGTATGGAGACAAAAAGGATCATTTTAGCCAAAGGACACATGCACAAGTAAAGCCCCCCTATCCATAAGGTAACTCTTTGAAAAAAAAAAAAAAAAAAAAAAAAAAAAAAAAAGAGAAAAACCGAGCTAGTAGCTCAAGGATATGGGTGGCGAGTTAGTAACTCAAAATGTGTGTCCCGAAGCATGAGTAAATCGCAAGAAAACAAGGAAAGGGAAAGAGGAATGGAGATAAAATCGAATTAAGAAGGAGAGTGAATTAGAGGTTGTGGACATCAATGAGTCCATTCTCCCTTGCCGTTTTGTGCGATATCCTGCACTCTCTTGAATCAAGGTAACCCTAAACACTCGCAAGCTCCACTCTCAAATATTAGCCTGATTTTTACCGAACCTCGTTTCACTTAGCTAGTGTCTTTAGCAAGAAGCTCACGCCACCTCTAAATGAATAGAGAGTCTATTGTCTTGAACTTAGATTTTTCTGGATTTTATTGTAAGCCATATGGTTTGAGGTTGGTGAACTTTGTTGTTGAGGTTTTCGGTAAGGCAATGTATCTCTTATTCTAAGATATGTGGTCTGATGAAATTGGTTTACTCTTGGTTTCTGAGATTTTGTGAGTCTCCACCGATTTCTCTAAGTCTTGATTTTAGTCTTGTTTGAGGACAAACAAAGATCTAAGTCTGGGGGAATTGATATGTTGGGATTTTTACCCTTTCTAACCCTTTTTATCTAATTGTTTTCTAGAGTTTTTGAGTATGTATTAGGAGTTCTAGGTGGCTTTGGAGCTGAAAATGGAGTTTGGAGCATTTGGAACCTTTTGAAAAGAAAAGAATCAAATTTGAAGAAAAGAAGGAAAATCTGATGAAGAATCACCAACTCCATCGTCGAGCACATGCTCGCAAACTTCAGCCACCAAGTGAGCACCTGCTCGCCGCGGAAGAGAACAAAAAGAAGGGTTTTACCCTAATCATTGGCGCCGACTTTTAGAAGCCCAGCCTCCTTCCAGCCGCCTATGACACCTAATATAAATACTCCCTTTTAGTCCTAGGTTTTATCGATCTTATCTTTTGTTTCTACCTCTTAGCTTTTGGAATTATATTGTAAGGGAGAAGATCTCAAGCTACAATTTGGAGAAGATTTCTGAACCCTAGTACTTCTTATTTTTAATATCGATTTGATGCATTCTTTCATATCATCTGTTTTGTTTCTTTCATCTTTATTATGTCTGAGTAGATCTATTAGTTAGGTTAAGGTTTTCAAAGGAATTCATGAGCTAGGGTTAAACACAAATAGGAATCAAAATCGTTAGTCTTCATCTAGGGAGTTCGTATTGCTTGAATCGATTTGGCCAATCTGTTCATGATCTTAGGTTTATCTAGACAGCGAGAGTTGCTAGGTTGCTAGAAGAGATCTAGATGAGCAATTTATTCATTACCTGCGAGAGTAGATGTATTGGAGAATTGTGAACAAATCAAACTTGATCATTAATGCTTATCTGCGATTCTGATACCAACGAGAGTTAGGATTTTTAGGTTGCTAGATAAAGTTGTTAGTATCACGAGAGTGAATTAATATTATCATCGTGTTTGAGTTCTGGACTTGTTCTTAATATTAATCCTGAATAGTTGTTTGACCTTGCTCTGAATTTCCTGCGAATTGCCTTGACCTAACGCTTGCTTTATAATAGTTAAAACCGATTTGTTTTAGTAACTTGCTAGTCACGATTTCTTACAACCCAATATTGAATCTCTTAGCTCTTGATTTTAGCTTATTAATCCATAGTGTGAACTTGGTCTTCGTGGGATCGACCCCTAAGTACTACTCTGATTTGCTGTGCACTTGCAGTAGGAAATAGGGTTTAAAACTCGTACATCAGTACCCGCCCTAGAGCGGTTGTAGACGATTGTTCATTTTTTTCAAATAAATTGGGAGACTTGTATCTTCCCACCAGAAAAAAATAAAAATAAAGAACGTGTGATGTTGTAGGGATTGGTAGTTAGTTGTTTCTTCGCTTGTGTACGTATGTGTATATAAGACACCATTGTATTGTTATTCCGATTAGACATTATAATTTTTGTCGTGTACTTGTTGTTTTAAAAAGCTTCTAGAAAGTTCAAAGGCGCAAGATGAGACCCATGAACGAGTTCATAATTAAAAAATCCAGCAAAAGTTAACCTGTGTCGCACCCTCTGTTGATGCCGTCTTTCAAAATGGCTAAAATGCATGGAGCTGTTGATAATCTTCGAGTCCTAGAACGAGTTTCTACTTTTCATGGTGTTAGGATTTATGCCAAACGTCACCTTTAAGAGCATAAACCTGTAGCATCCAGATTGAAGAGATCTTGAAGTATCAAAGCTTGAGACTAAAACAGAAGTTGCAGAAACTTACAAAAAAAAAACAGAGTATGAGAGATTGAGAGAAGAGATTAGAGAGAAGATGAAGAAGAAGGGAGAAGGGAGCACACAGACATTTAACGAGTTCACGCCAATAACAGAAACGCTACATCTCGTTGAGACTAAGCTCGGAATCCACTAGAAGAGATACATATTTACAACAGATACAAGTGATTCTCTCATCAATTCCTCAAGAACTCACTCTTTGTAATACGTGAGAAAACCCACCCCAAAGATTAAGCTTTTTACATGGTTTCTCTACCCCTTTAGATCTATTTGGTGTGACTGCTCCCACTCTCTCTCACGTCCATAATGAGCTTATATGGAGGAGATATCTTCTAACCTACTTCACAATACGACAAAACACAATAGCTCCTCTTGTGGTCCCAAACGTAACTTAACTCATCTTTGATTCACAAAGTAACTAGAGTTGAGTCTTGGGTTACTTTTGATCATCATTTGCTTGAGAAACAAGTTCTCATCTACACCTGAGAACATACCCAGAACTGATAGCTAACCCACAGAGATAAAACCTATAGCATAAACCTAATTCAAAACTCAAAAGCCACTGAAATTTTTCATAACCCTTTTCTATCTTGAACAAATAGAAAACATGTCTTGCTTCATAACCATTTTGCAACTTTCTTTAAACTGATCCAAATATACCTTTACTGATACTCTAACAGCCATAAAATGCTCATAAGATTCAAGGTTCTAAGGCGTCCCCTAGTTCCATGAATCTCATAAGTTCTCGGGCTGAAACCAACAAAGCTTAAACACCACCTGAATCTGACTTTACCAAGCTGATTCAACCAGAAGATAACATGAAGAAACCATCACTGAATCTTAGCCAAATCCTTGTAAAAACCAGTACATAATCCTTGTGTTCCTACCAGCTTTCTATTCCAGTAGATATGCAGAACTTGAGCAAACTTGAGACTTCAATACAGATCATCACAAACACCTTATGACTGAAGCAGAATCAATCTCTATATGTCCCAGAACTTGAGTCTTGAAATTTGGTGATTTGATTCTGAGTCACAGAGGTTGCATTCATCATTTCAGAATCCCAAAAAAAAAAACCAGCTAAGACTTTAGACAAACCTTCAGCTTACACCAAACTTCAATCGGTTTCTTCAGCATATAACAAAAAAACTATCTTTTTTATCAAATGCTTCTTGCTTCTATCTCTGGTTTTTCTTCTTGTGTTTGCAACACTTTAACTTGTGAGTAACCTGACATTTCTCTCACTATGTTGCAGAATCTTGTATCTTAGATGCAACCTGATTTCATAAACCTCTGAAATCACCACACTTGATTCATACTTCTACTATGAATCACTCCTTAAGATACAACTTGTTCATATCTCACTTTCACACCATAAACTGAAATAAATTCGTTTATGAACTGCTTAAGCTTCTCAAAAACCTTCTGCTACTCCACCTAAGATCTAAATGAATCTTATAATGAGCAGAATAGCAGCTTACAAAAAAACTGTCTTTGTTGCTGCAACAGAAAACCTGCAGTTCCACATAAATCCTGCAACTTCTTGAACATTGAAATGCTGTGAATGAGATGCTTCAATAACCACCAAAATGAGTCTTATAACTCCTTCTGCTTACGTGCTGTTCACCAAGAAATAGCTTGGATTTCAGCCTGAGACATTCAAGTCTCCACAAACTTTCCCAAAACCTGAGAAATCACCATGATGCTTCACCAAGAAAGAGCTGTATGGGTTCTTCCTCTCTTCTGCACCATTAATCAAGAGCTATTGCTTGTTGTTCCTCCTAATATGTCTCTTGTCTCTACACAACCAGCTCTTCAAAGAAAAAAGATGTGGCTTCTTAGGGGAAAGAAGCCTTGCTGCTCCAACTTTCCAAAGTTCCAACCTTTTTTCATTTTTCTTCAGTATTATTCATTCTCTAGACCTTTTCTCTCTTAGATCTGAGTCTACCTTGACTCTCTCTTCTTCTGAAACTCATGGATCTGAGACTTCACTACTTGAAAGCTCAGTCACCCTTAGAGCTTCACTTCCACGAGCTCTGCTCCCATGAACCATAGCCTTTATGACTAACAAGCTCTTCCACTTCAATACTTGACAATGACCTGATTCTTGACTTGAGAGAACCAGAAAACACAGAACCTGGCTCTGACACCAATCTGTTAGGATTAAGAGGCTCAAGACGTCACCTTTAAAAGCATAAAACCTGTAGCAGATCAAGATTGAAGAAACTTGAAGTATCAAAGCTTGAGACTAAAACCGAAGTTGCAGAAACTTGCAGAAAAAACAGAGTATAAGAGATTGAGAGAAGAGGTTAGAGAGAAGAGGAAGAAGAAAGGAGAAGGGAGCACACACAGACATTTAACGAGTTCACCCCCATAACAGGGACGCTACATCTCGCCGAAACTAAACTCGGAATCCACTAGAAGGGATACATATTTACAACAGATACAAGTGCTTCTCTCATCAATTCCTCAAGAACTCACTCTTTGTAATACGTGAGAAAACCCACCCCCAAGACTAAGCTTTTTACATGGTTTCTCTACCCCTTTAGATCTATTTGGTGTGACTGCTCCCACTCTCTCTCACGTTGATAATGAGCTTATATGGAGGAGACATCTTCTAACCTATTTCACAATAAGACAAAACACAAGAGTAACCTAACCCATCTTTAAGAATAACATGTTATGAAACACTTGCATTGCTAAAATCTGAAACACTAATACATGAGACAGATTAAAGGATCAAACTCTAGTGATACTTAAAGCAAGTATATGATCAAGAGAGTTCCACAATTTGATGATCTTATTCTACTAAGTACTAACAAAGAGATATATGACTCTCTCTTTTTCAATAGTGAATTCAAGATATATCTCGATATTTTTTACTAGAAGATATCTCAT
>VHIU01000772.1:0-40554 GCA_010577795.1 Isatis tinctoria | reverse complement strand
TCTTGTAGCAATGCGAACTGGATAGATATCTCTAAGCCCTTGATAGTTAAGTCTGGAACTTCTTGTAGCAATGCTAAGGTGCTGGATAGTGTGGATAGTGTTAAACCGCTAATAGTTGACTCTGGAGCAAGTCACCATATGATTAGTGATGCTAAGCTTATAAGCAATATTAAACCGGCTTTGGGGCATGTTAGTATTGCAAATGGAGATAATGTTAAGATAGAAGGGATTGGGGATCTAAAACTGTTTGATAAAGAAACCTCAGCCTTCTATATGCCAACTTTTAAATCGAATTTGCTATCAGTTAAGAAGGCCACTACTGATTTGAATTGTTATGCTATATTTGGGGCTAATGATTTTTGGTTTCAGGATATTGAGACTAGCAGGTGTCTTGGACAAGGAACCACCAAAGGGAACCTCTATGTTCTTGAAGACACTAAGACTCAGCCTTCTTCTTTATCTTGCGATTTTAGCTTTAATGTTTCTGTTCCAAATAATGCGATTTGGCATGCTAGACTAGGACACCCTCATCATAGGGCTCTTAGCTTGTTGTTGCCTAGCATTCAGTTTAAAAATGAGGATTGTGAAGCTTGTATTCTTGGCAAACATTGCAAGACTGTTTTCCCAAAATCATCTACCTTATATGAGAATTGTTTCGATTTAATTCATTCAGATGTTTGGACTTCACCATGCATATCTAGAGATAATCATAAGTACTTTGTTACTTTTATTGATGAGAAATCAAAATATACATGGTTAACTTTGCTTCCATCTAAGGATCGTGTGCTTGAAGCATTTGTGAGTTTTCATGCTTATATCACCAATCATTATAATGCTAAAGTTAAAATTTTTCGTTCAGATAATGGTGGTGAATATACAAGTCATGCCTTCAAGCAATTTATATCCAAAAATGGGATCATTCATCAAACTAGTTGCCCTTATACTCCACAACAAAATGGAGTGGCTGAAAGGAAGAACAGGCATCTAATGGAAGTGGCTCGCTCTATGATGTTTCATACAAGCGTTCCAAAGAAATATTGGGGAGATGCAGTAGTTGCGGCTTGCTACCTCATAAACAGGACACCAACCAAAGTCCTTCATGACATATCACCCTTTGAGGTACTTACTAAAACCAAACCTGTACTTGATCACTTACGTGTGTTTGGTTGTGTGGCTTTCGTTTTGGTTCCAGGGGAGAACCGCACTAAGCTAGATGCTAAGAGCATGAAGAGCATGTTCATTGGCTACTCTACTACTCAAAAAGGGTACAAGTGTGTGGTGCCTGAAACTGGCAAGGTCATGGTCTCTCGTGATGTGAAGTTCTTTGAAGAAAAAGGCTACTTCACTGAAAAGGATTGGTCCAGCTTGGAGAACCTTGCTCAATCTCAGTCTGACAGAGCTACCAATTTACGCAAGCTCTTTGAGAACTTAGGAATCTCTACATCTCCTCCATCACCGCCTCCTCCAGGGGAGAAGAGAGTTCTGGGGAGAATGAGAGTTCTGGTCATGATCAAGCTAGTGAAAGCGCAAATAATGAGGAGACTCCTATAGATGAGGAAACGGTTCAAGAAGGTGAACAAGTAGAGGAGCAAGTAACGGTTGATCAACCGGTTGCATTAAGGAGAAGTCAGAGGATCAGAAAGGATCCATCTAATTGGGTGAATACAAGAGTATACTACAATTGTCAAGCAGAAGCTCATCCAACACAAGCCGTGTGCTCCTTTGCATATTTCCCTGAAGAACATCAAGTGTTCATGGTATTCTCGATCAAGAAGAGGTACCAAAGACCTATGAAGAAGCTAAGGAACACAAGGTGTGGAGAGATGCATGTGGAGAAGAAACAGGTGCTATGATTAAGAATCATACTTGGGATGAAGCGGATCTACCTAAGGGAAAGAAGACAGTCAGTTCACGATGGGTCTTTACAATCAAGTACAAGAGTGATGGAGAAATTGAGAGATACAAGGCAGGCTAGTTGCAAGAGGGTTCACACAGACCTATGGAGAGGATTATCGTGATACCTTTGCTCCAGTAGCCAAGTTACACACAGTCAGAGTTGTGCTTTCGCTTGCAACAAACTTGGATTGGGATTGTGGCAAATGGATGTGAAGAATGCTTTTCTTCAGGGGGAGCTGGAAGAGGAGGTTTATATGACACCACCACCAGGCCTTGAAGACAGTATTCAACCAGGAAAAGTACTTAGGCTAAGGAAAGCCATTTACGGATTGAAACAATCTCCAAGGGCATGGTATAGAAAGCTGAGCTTCACCTTACTTGATCGCGGATTCAAGAGGTCTGAAGCTGATCATACTCTATTCACCATGCAAAGCCAAGAAGGTATTGTAGTCATTCTCATATATGTTGATGATATCATCATATCTGGGAATGACAAGGTTGGTATTCAAAACACCAAGGCTTATTTAAATTCTGTTTTTGATATTAAAGATCTTGGAGAGCTAAAGTACTTTCTTGGGATAGAAGTATGTAGATCAAAGGAAGGTCTCTTCTTATCTCAAAGAAAGTACATACTTGATCTTTTGAGTGAATCAGGAACACAGGATGAAGCGCCAATCAGGACTCCTATTGAGGATGCATACAAAGTTCATCAAAGAGGAGAGAGCGAGGATGATCAACCATTTTGCGATGCCAAACTCTATAGAAGATTGGTTTGGTAAGTTATATACCTCACTCTTACTCGTCCTGACTTGTGTTTTGCTGTGAACCAGGTCATCAGCATATGCAAGAGCCAAGGATGTCTCATTGGAGTATGGTGACCGGATTCTGCGCTATTTGAAGGGAACACCAGAGCGAGGCATTGGATGGGCTGTAATGGGAGCTCAAGCATAGTTGGCTATTGTGATGCTGATTGGGCTGTGATAGAGAGGATAGAAGATCAACCACTGGATATTGCACTTTTGTTGGAGGCAACTTAGTGACTTGGAAGAGCAAGAAGCAGAGAAGATCGTTTCATGCTCTAGTACTGAAGCTGAGTATAGAGCAATGAGAAGGCTTAACACCGAATTGATGTGGCTGAAGATGTTGTTGGAAGATTTGGGAATCAGACACCACTTCCAATCACAATGCATTGTGATAATCAGGCGGCCATCCACATAGCTTCAAATTCAGTTTTCCATGAAAGACCAAGCATATTGAAGTGGATTGTCACAAGGTAGAGAGGCAGAGCAATTGGTTTATCTTGCCATGCTACACCTAGAAGTTCAGATCAGTTGGCTGATATCTTCACTAAGGCAGCTACATTGAAGACTTGCGAATTCATCCATGAGAAGCTTGGACTTATGGATCTTTCTCAAGCAACGTATTGAAGACCCTAGACCATGAGGTTCACACTCTTTTCCTACATGAAGTTTTTTGTCCCACGAGGTTTTGCTACATGGAGGTTTTTAACGAGGTGAATCTACATAGTCCAAGCTTAAACCCACCTTGGTTTAAGCTTGAGGGGGAGTATTGAAGAAGTATTAGAAGAAATGGCTTATGTCCGTACAAGTCAACTGTCCGTACAAGTCAATGACCGTACAATGTTTGAAGAACGAGCCATTCATCTTGTGAAGTATGTTAGTTTGTGTGTCCAAGCATCCTGGAGTATTCTAGAAGGTTGTTACTCTACTAGTTAAACAAGGAGGAGATTTGAACAAGAGGAAGGGCGAGTCACGTGTGGCTTTAGCCTTTGACTCCCAAAGGAAGGAAGAGTCACGGTTGTTTAAGGAGCTAGCCGTTTGGTGCAGTCACTTTCACTCTTTAGATCAAGAAAACCTAATTGTTTATTCTTTATGTCTCTTTCGGTTATTTGTTTCTTCTATCCACTTGCTTTGATAGCTTTGCCTATATATGTACATTTCGATTGTAAGTTACAATTCACTTAAGGATAAAACTCCTCCTTATTTCATAAACTCTCTCACTTTTCGATCTACCTCTCTCTCTTTACACTTTCACCTCTTTCTTTACTTGTTCTTCATACCTCAACACTCAACACTTAACACTCACTTCCGCTTTCTTATTTACTTTAGAAGCATGGGATACAAGTTTGTGTCCGAAAGAGCACTTTAATGTGTACCTTATAAAAGCTTAGATAGCATATTTGGGGTCCAAAAAATGTCCTATGAGGTTTCTAAACAAACTATTTTCGCAAACTTCTTGTAAAGATAGAACGCGAAGCATGGATACAGTTTGTGTTCCAAAAGAGCACTTTAATGTGTACCTTATAAGCTTAGATAGCATATTTGGGGTCCAAAAATGTCATATGAGTTTCTAAACAAAACTATTTTCGCAAACTTCTTATGAAGATAGAACGCGAAGCATGGGATACAAGTTTGTGTTCCAAAGAGCACTTTAATGTTACCTTATAAAAGCTTAGATAGCATATTTGGGGTCCAAAAAATGTCATATGAGGTTTCGAAACAAAACTATTTTCGCAAAACTTCTTATAAAGATAGAACGCGAAGCATGGGATACAAGTTTGTGTTCCGAAAGAGCACTTTAATGTGTACCTTATAAAGCTTAGATAGCATTTTGGGGTCCAAAAATGTCCTATGAGGTTTCTAACCAAACTATTTTCGCAAACTTCTTGTAAAGATAGAACGCGAAGCATGGGATACAAGTTTGTGTTCCAAAAGAGCACTTTAATGTGTACTTATAAAAGCTTAGATAGCATATTTGGGGTCCAAAAATGTCTCTATGAGGTTTCTAAACAAAACTATTTTCGCAAAACTTCTTATAAAGATAACGCGAAGCATGGGATACAAGTTTGTGTTCCAAAAGAGCACTTTAATGTGTACCTTATAAAAGCTTAGATAGCATATTGGGGTCCAAAAATGTCATATGAGGTTTCTAAACAAAACTATTTTCGCAAAACTTCTTAAAGATAAAGATAGAAACCGAAGCATGGATACAAGTTTTGTGTTCCAAAAGAGCACTTTATGTGTACCTTATAAAAGCTTAGATAGCATATTTGGGGTCCAAAAAATGTCCTATGAGATTTCTAAACAAAACTATTTTCGCAAAACTTCTTATAAAGATAGAACGCGAAGCATGGGTACAAGTTTGTGTTCCAAAAGAGCACTTTAATGTGTACCTTTTAAAAGCTTAGATAGCATATTTGGGGTCCAAAAAATGTCATATGAGGTTTCTAACAAAACTATTTTCACAAAACTTCTTATAAAGATAGAACGCGAAGCATGGGATACAAGTTTGTGTTCCAAAAGAGCACTTTAATTGTACCTTATAAAAGCTTAGATAGCATATTTGGGGTCCAAAAATGTCATATGAGGTTTCTAAACAAACTATTTTCGCAAAACTTCTTATAAAGATAGAACGCGAAGCATGGATACAAGTTTTGTGTTCCAAAAGAAGCACTTTAATGTGTACCTTATAAAAGCTTAGATAGCATATTTGGGGTCCAAAAAATGTCATATGAGGTTTCTAAACAACAACTATTTTCGCAAAACTTCTTATAAAGATAGAACGCGAAGCATGGGATACAAGTTTGTGTTCCAAAAGAGCACTTTAATGTGTACCTTATAAAAGCTTAGATAGCATATTTGGGTCCCAAAATGTCCTATGAGATTTCTAAACAAAACTATTTTCGCAAACTTCTTGTAAAGATAGAACGCGAAGCATGGGATACAAGTTTGTGTTCCAAAAGAGCACTTTAATGTGTACCTTATAAAAGCTTAGATAGCATATTTGGGTCGTCCAAAATGTCATATGAGGTTTCTAAACAAAACTATTTTCGCAAAACTTCTTATGAAGATAGAACGCGAAGCATGGGATACAAGTTTGTGTTCCAAAAGAGCACTTTAATGTGTACCTAATAAAAGCTTAGATAGCATATTTGGGGTCCAAAAATGTCATATGAGGTTTCTCACAAAACTATTTTCACAAAACTTCTTATAAAGATAGAACGCGAAGCATGGGATACAAGTTTGTGTTCCAAAAGAGCACTTTAATGTGTACCTTATAAAAGCTTAGATAGCATATTTTGGGTCCAAAAATGTCATATGAGGTTTCTAAACAAAACTATTTTCACAAACTTCTTATAAAGATAGAACGCGAAGCATGGGATACAAGTTTGTGTTCCAAAAGAGCACTTTAAATGTGTACCTTATAAAAGCTTAGAGCATATTTGGGTCCAAAAATGTCATATGAGTTTTCGAAACAAAACTATTTTCGCAAAACTTCTTATAAAGATAGAACGCGAAGCATGGGATACAAGTTTGTGTTCCAAAAGAGCACTTTAATGTGTACCTTATAAAAGCTTAGATAGCATATTTGGGGTCCCAAAAATGTCCTATGAGGGTTCTAAACAAAACTATTTCCGCAAACTTCTTGTAAAGATAGAACGCGAAGCATGGGATACAAGTTTGTGTTCCGAAAGAGCACTTTATGTGTACCTTATAAAAGCTTAGATAGCATATTTGGGGTCCAAAAAATGTCATATGAGGTTTCTAAACAAAACTATTTTCGCAAAACTTCTTATGAAGATAGAACGCGAAGCATGGGATACAAGTTTGTGTTCCAAAAGAGCACTTTAATGTGTACCTTATAAAAGCTTAGATAGCATATTTGGGGTCCAAAAAATGTCATATGAGGTTTCGAAACAAAACTATTTTCGCAAAACTTCTTATAAAGATAGAACGCGAAGCATGGGATACAAGTTTGTGTTCCGAAAGAGCACTTTAATGTGTAC
Source organism: Isatis tinctoria (assembly GCA_010577795.1). Taxonomy (NCBI): domain Eukaryota; kingdom Viridiplantae; phylum Streptophyta; class Magnoliopsida; order Brassicales; family Brassicaceae; genus Isatis; species Isatis tinctoria. The sequence continues at coordinate 33,851 of VHIU01000772.1, read as the reverse complement.
CTTATAAAAGCTTAGATAGCATATTTGGGGTCCAAAAAATGTCCTATGAGGTTTCTAAACAAAACTATTTTCGCAAACTTCTTGTAAAGATAGAACGCGAAGCATGGGATACAAGTTTGTGTTCCAAAAGAGCACTTTAATGTGTACCTTATAAAAGCTTAGATAGCATATTTTTCGAAACAAAACTATTTTCGCAAAACTTCTTATAAAGATAGAACGCGAAGCATGGGATACAAGTTTGTGTTCCGAAAGAGCACTTTAATGTGTACCTTATAAAAAGCTTAGATAACATATTTTGGGGTCCAAAAAATGTCCTATGAGGTTTCTAAACAAAACTATTTTCGCAAACTTCTTGTAAAGATAGAACGCGAAGCATGGGATACAAGTTTGTGTTCCAAAAGAGCACTTTAATGTGTACCTTATAAAAGCTTAGATAGCATATTTGGGGTCCAAAAATGTCATGAGGTTTCTAACAAAACTATTTTCGCAAAACTTCTTATAAAGATAGAACGCGAAGCATGGGATACAAGTTTGCGTTCCAAAAGAGCACTTTAATGTGTACCTTATAAAGCTTAGATAGCATATTTGGGGTCCAAAATTCATATGAGGTTTCTAAACAAAACTATTTTCGCAAAACTTCTTATGAAGATAGAACGCGAAGCATGGGATACAAGTTTGTGTTCCAAAAGAGCACTTTAATGTGTACCTTATAAAAGCTTAGATAGCATATTTGGGGTCCAAAAATGTCCTATGAGGTTTCGAAACAAAACTATTTTCGCAAAACTTCTTATAAAGATAGAATGCGAAGCATGGGATACAAGTTTGTTTCCGAAAGAGCACTTTATGTGTACCTTATAAAAGCTTAGATAGCATATTTGGGGTCCAAAAATGTCATAGGTTTCTAAACAAACTATTTTCGCAAAACTTCTTATGAAGATAGAACGCGAAGCATGGTTACGTTTGTGTGTTCCAAAAGAGCACTTTAATGTGTACCTTATAAAAGCTTAGATAGCATATTTGGGGTCCAAATAATGTCATATGAGTTTTCGAAACAAAACTATTTTCGCAAAACTTCTTATAAAGATAGAACGCGAAGCATGGATACAAGTTTGTGTTCCGAAAGAGCACTTTAATGTGTACCTTATAAAAGCTTAGATAGCATATTTGGGGTCCAAAAATGTCCTATGGGTTTCTAAACAAAACTATTTTCGCAACTTCTTGTAAAGATAGACGCGAAGCATGGGATACAAGTTTGTGTTCCAAAGAGCACTTTAATGTGTACCTTATAAAAGCTTAGATAGCATATTTGGGGTCCAAAAAATGTCATATGAGGTTTCTAAACAAAACTATTTTCGCAAACTTCTTATAAAGATAGAACGCGAAGCATGGGATACAAGTTTTTGTTCCAAAAGAGCACTTTAATGTGTACCTTAAAAAGCTTAGATAGCATATTTGGGGTCCAAAAAATGTCATATGAGGTTTCTAAACAAACTATTTTCGCAAAACTTCTTATAAAGATAGAACGCGAAGCATGGATACAAGTTTGTGTTCAAAAGAGCACTTTAATGTGTACCTTATAAAGCTTAGATAGCATATTTGGGGTCCAAAAATGTCATATGAGGTTTCTAACAAAACTATTTTCGCAAAACTTCTTATAAGATAAAACGCGAAGCATGGGATACAAGTTTGTGTTCCAAAAGAGCACTTTAATGTGTACCTTATAAAAGCTTAGATAGCATATTTGGGGTCCAAAAAATGTCATATGAGGTTCTAAACAAAACTATTTCGCAAAACTTCTTATAAAGATAGAACGCGAAGCATGGGATACAAGTTTGTGTTCCAAAAGAGCACTTTAATGTGTACCTTATAAAAGCTTAGATAGCATATTTGGGTCCAAAAATGTCCGATGAGATTTCTAAACAAAACTATTTTCCGCAAACTTCTTGTAAAGATAGAACGCGAAGCATGGGATACAAGTTTGTGTTCCAAAAGAGCACTTTAATGTGTACCTTATAAAAGCTTAGATAGCATATTTGGGGTCCAAAAAATGTCCTATGAGGTTTCTAAACAAAACTATTTTCGCAAACTTCTTGTAAAGATAGAACGCGAAGCATGGGATACAAGTTTGTGTTCCAAAAGAGCACTTTAATGTGTACCTTATAAAAGCTTAGATAGCATATTTGGGGTCCAAAAAATGTCATATGAGGTTTCTAAACAAAACTATTTTCGCACAACTTCTTATAAAGATAGAACGCGAAGCATGGGATACAAGTTTGTGTTCCAAAAGAGTTAATGTGTACCTTATAAAAGCTTAGATAGCATATTTGGGGTCCAAAAAATGTCCTATGAGGTTTCTAAACAAAACTATTTTCGCAAACTTCTTGTAAAGATAGAACGCGAAGCATGGGATACAAGTTTGTGTTCCAAAAGAGCACTTTAATGTGTACCTTATAAAACCTTAGATAGCATATTTGGGTCCAAAAATGTCATATGAGGTTTCGAACAAAACTATTTTCGCAAACTTCTTATAAAGATAGAACGCGAAGCACGGGATACAAGTTTGTGTTCCGAAAGAGCACTTTAATGTGTACCTATAAAAGCTTAGATAACATATTTGGGGTCCAAAAAATGTCCTATGAGGTTTTTAAACAAAACTATTTTCGCAAACTTCTTGTAGATAGAACGCGAAGCATGGGATACAAGTTTGTGTTCCAAAGAGCACTTTAATGTGTACCTTATAAAAGCTTAGATAGCATATTTGGGGTCCAAAAATGTCATATGATTTCTAAACAAAACTATTTTCGCAAAACTTCTTATAAAGATAGAACGCGAAGCATGGGATACAAGTTTGCGTTCCAAAAGAGCACTTTAATGTGTACCTTATAAAAGCTTAGATAGCATATTTGGGGTCCAAAAAATATCATATGAGGTTTCTAAACAAAACTATTTTCGCAAAACTTCTTATAAAGATAGAACGCGAAGCATGGGATACAAGTTTGTGTTCCAAAAGAGCACTTTAATGTGTACCTTATAAAAGCTTAGATAGCATATTTGGGGTCCAAAAAATGTCCTATGAGGTTTCGAAACAAAACTATTTTCGCAAAACTTCTTATAAAGATAGAATGCGAAGCATGGGATACAAGTTTGTGTTCCGAAAGAGCAATTTTATGTGTACCTTATAAAAGCTTAGATAGCATATTTGGGGTCCAAAAAATGTCATATGAGGTTTCTAAACAAAACTATTTTCGCAAAACTTCTTATGAAGATAGAACGCGAAGCATGGGTTACAAGTTTGTGTTCCAAAAGAGCACTTTAATGTGTACCTTATAAAAGCTTAGATAGCATATTTGGGGTCCAAATAATGTCATATGAGGTTTCGAAACAAAACTATTTTCGCAAAACTTCTTATAAAGATAGAACGCGAAGCATGGGATACAAGTTTGTGTTCCGAAAGAGCACTTTAATGTGTACCTTATAAAGCTTAGATAGCATATTTGGGTCCAAAAAATGTCCTATGAGGTTTCTAACAAAACTATTTTCGCAAACTTCTTGTAAAGATAGAACGCGAAGCATGGATACAATTTGTGTTCCAAAAGAGCACTTTAATGTGTACCTTATAAAAGCTTAGATAGCATATTTGGGGTCCAAAAAATGTCATATGAGTTTCTAAACAAAACTATTTCGCAAAACTTCTTATAAAGATAGAACGCGAAGCATGGGATACAAGTTTGTGTTCCAAAGAGCACTTTAATGTGTACCTTATAAAAGCTAGATAGCATATTTGGGGTCCAAAAAATGTCATATGAGGTTTCTAAACAAACTATTTCGCAAACTTCTTATAAAGATAGAAGCGAAGCATGGGATACAAGTTTGTGTTCCAAAAGAGCACTTAATGTGTACCTTATCAAAGCTTAGATAGCATATTTGGGGTCCAAAAATGTCATATGAGTTTCTAAACCAAACTATTTTCGCAAAACTTCTTATAAAGATAGAACGCGAAGCATGGGATACAAGTTTGTGTTCCAAAAGAGCACTTTAATGTGTACCTTATAAAAGCTTAGATAGCATATTTGGGTCCAAAAAATGTCATATGAGGTTTCTAAACAAAACTATTTTCGCAAAACTTCTTATAAAGATAGAACGCGAAGCATGGGATACAAGTTTGTGTTCCAAAAGAGCACTTTAATGTGTACCTTATAAAAGCTTAGATAGCATATTTGGGGTCCAAAAAATGTCCTAGAGGATTCTAAACAAAACTATTTTCGCAAACTTCTTGTAAGATAGAACGCGAAGCATGGGATACAAGTTGTGTTCCAAAAGAGCACTTTAATGTGTACCTTAAAAAGCTTAGATAGCATATTTGGGTCCAAAAAATGTCCTATGAGGTTTCTAAACAAACTATTTTCGCAAACTTCTTGTAAAGATAGAACGCGAAGCATGGGATACAAGTTGTGTTCCAAAAGAGCACTTTAATGTGTACCTTATAAAAGCTTAGATAGCATATTTGGGGTCCAAAAAATGTCATATGAGTTTCTAAACAAACTATTTTCGCACAACTTCTTATAAGATAGAACGCGAAGCATGGGATACAATTTTGTGTTCCAAAAGAGTTAATGTGTACTTATAAAAGCTTAGATAGCATATTTGGGGTCCAAAAAATGTCCTATGAGGTTTCTAACAAAACTTTTTTCGCAAACTTCTTGTAAAGATAGAACGCGAAGCATGGGATACAAGTTTGTGTTCCAAAAGAGCACTTTAATGTGTACCTTATAAAACCTTAGATAGCATATTTGGGGTCCAAAAAATGTCCTATGAGGTTTCTAAACAAAATATTTTCGCAAAACTTCTTATAAAGATTGAACGCGAAGCATGGGATACAAGTTTGTGTTCCAAAAGAGCACTTTATGTGTACCTTATAAAAGCTTAGATAAGCATATTTGGGGTCCAAAAAATGTCATATGAGGTTTCTAAACAAAACTATATTCGCAAAACTTCTTATAAAGATAGAACGCGAAGCATGGGATACAAGTTTGTGTTCCAAAAGAGCACTTTAATGTGTACCTTATAAAAGCTTAGATAGCATTTGGGGTCCAAAAAATGTATTATGAGGTTTCTAAACAAAACTATTTTCGCAAAACTTCTTATAAAGATAGAACGCGAAGCATGGGATACAAGTTTGTGTTCCAAAAGAGCACTTGAATGTGTACCTTATAAAAGCTTAGATAGCATATTTGGGGTCCAAAAAATGTCCTATGAGGTTTCTAAACAAAACTATTTTCGCAAAACTTCTTATAAAGATTGAACGCGAAGCATGGGATACAAGTTTGTGTTCCAAAAGAGCACTTTAATGTGTACCTTATAAAAGCTTAGATAGCATATTTGGGGTCCAAAAAATGTCATATGAGGTTTCTAAACAAAACTATTTTCGCAAAACTTCTTATAAAGATAGAACGCGAAGCATGGGATATATTAGAGTATTAAAAGAGATGAGAAGACCAAACATGAAGTGAAGGTCAAGCATCTCCACAATGAAGAAGAAGAGAACCATCAAGACATGAAGTGTGGCGCAAGTAATGAAGATTATGCTACAAGGAAACTCAGGCTTACATAAGTAAGACATGAAGGAGGAGCAGCGGTGATGCTGGCGACCTGAACATCATGCGCCATGAAGATGGTGACTAGAACCAGCGGTTGAGAAGCAACCGCCATTGTACTTCTCACAGGCCCAACCGAATGTGTAAAGAGAGATGGAGAAGTTCAAGTAATCCAAGCCCAAAGAGAAGTCAAAGGGCGTGGGTTGACCTTCTAGAAAGAGAAGGAGATCCATTTGAATTCAAGGTGATCTTTGGAGCCAAGACAACAAAACATCATGAGTGGTGGGACCACACAAGCCATTTGAAATAAAAGGCTAGGATTCAATCAAGGAAATGAAGGGCTAAGATGATAGATCTATTTTGTGCTCTCTCTCCTTGTTTAAAATCGTGATTGAATCCTATAAATAAGGACTCACCCTTCTCTTTGTAAACACACAAAATATCAATAAGAAAACACAAGTAGTGAATCCATTTTGTATAGCTCTCTCTTCTTTACTTATGCTTAATTAAGTTATAGCAATGTAGAGAGAGAGGTTTATGCATTTGGGTCTATCTTTATGGTAGACCATTACTTGTTATCTCTTGTCAATACTTTCACTTAAACTCTTTATTTATTTGTTAAGATGATTCAACCACAAGTTGGTTGTTTCTTTCTCTTCTTGAGTGAGTTTAGTCTTCATCAAACCTACATGGTATCAGAGCCAAGTTGCTCTCTTGGGATGAACTCACTTCTTGTTCTTATTTCTTCTCAAATCGATGATTCTCTCATCTCATCTTGTGTGAGCTCTTTTGATGGACTAGAAGGTATACTTCGTCCAAAGCAAAAGAAAGAGAGATAGATGTTATTTATTTCAAATATTTAAAAGGAAATATTTCAAAATATTTAAAGTTAAATCGATTTTATAAAAGTATTTGATCTTATTCTTTTAAGCTATTTGGGTTTTATCCCTCTTTATTCCAAAATCGATTTCTTTATAAGAGCTTATACTCTAGTTTTAAACTCTTTCTTCTCTTACCCTTTTCTTATTATGAAAAGCTTGGATTCAAGCTTGGAGGGAGAGAGAGAATGAAAGATGTTTTTAAATTTTAAAATAAATCTTTGTGTTCTTTGCTTAGTCCAAGGATTCCTTGAAGAGGATAAGCAAAGTTCATTATTTTTTGTTTCTTTTTCCATGTATAAGCTTTGGTTCTGATCTTAATGTGAGATTTAAAGAACAAAGCTTAAGGAGGGAAATGGAACAAAAGACTTCATCTATTTTTGACTAATCGATTTCTAAAGGGTGAAGTTCTTAAATCGCTTTTTTCAATTTTGTTCTCAAACATTTTTGATCTCATTCTCATTCTCATTTATCTTAATGGAACAAAAGACTTCATCTATTTTTGACTAATCGATTTTAAGGGTGAAGTTCTTAAATCGCTTTTTTCAATTTTGTTCTCAAACTTTGATCTCATCTCATTCCTCATTTATCTTATTTAAGAGCTTGGTTGAAGATTTATAATAAATTGAAGGAGCCAATGCTGAGGGAGGGAAGAGATTGATGGTGTTTTTTGATGAACTTTGATTTTTGATAAAAGGATTTAAATTTTATGAAAGGTTTTTGATGAAATTTACAGTAATCTATTTGGAAATTTTTTAATAGTCTAGAATAATTTCAAATTATTTCGAATATGTCAAAGGACTATTACTATATTGAAAATGTTGTTAGAAAATTATTCCCTCTTGAAAATCCCTTTGGAAAAGGTTTTGGGAAAAATATTTTAATAAAGAAATATATTTTGTTTGATTTGTTCCAAGGAACTCTTGGCTCTAAGAAGCTATTTTAAAGGTTATAAAATTCTTGGAAGAATTGTTTTAAATTTATTTTGCATTCTTCCTTGAAAAGAAAAGATTTCAAAAATTTCCTTTTAAAAAGGGTTCAAAAATTCTGAAAAATGTTTTGAAAAATATCTTAGCCTTAAATGGCCTTGTTTGATTGATGGACAAATTGTTTTGTTCCATTGACAAAATATTTACACAATCAGAAATCACTTAAATGTGAGTTTCTTTAATGTGTTTGTTGATTGAGGTTGTAGGAAACCCTTGAAAGGAGTTGTCCTTCACCCTTTAATGAAAGACTGGTGGGAAGTTAAATGCCTCACCAGCATGGTTTTCAGCCATGAAGCTAGAAGGCCATGGACTGAATGTTGCTTCCGCTCATGCTCATACTCATACTCATCACTCTTCATTCGCCATTCAATACACTCTTGGTTACATCTAATACACTCTTGAGTTCTTTACTTGGGTGTTTAATATTTAGAACACACTTTTGTGTGGTTCTCTTGATGTGTTTGTTATAGTGCTTGCAGGAAACTCCTTATAGGTGTTGTCCTTGCAGCCTTTTTAACGGTAAGAGATGAAAGTTCTCTTCTTATTGAGGTCAGCCATGATGGATGCCAATGCACGATGGTGTGATACTCAGCCATATCGGATGCGTATGCACCATGGCTTGAGGCTCACCATGATGGATGCTTGAGCACGATGGTGTGTGACATTTTGTTGACCAAACATGATGGATGCCAATGCACGATGGTGTGATGATCAGCCAGCAATGACGGGAAAGCCTGAGCATGGTTTGATGCTCACCCATGATGGATGCTTGAGCACGATGGTTTGGGATTTATTGATCAGCCAGCAATGACGGGAAAGCCTGAGCACTATGGTCTGATGCTCAACCATGATGGATGCGTGTGCACCATGGTTTGATGCCTTATTGATAAGCCTTATGGCTTAGTTCAAGATGTTCCATACTCTCCAAGTCAAAGTACCGCTGAGTGAGTATGGTAATCAAAGTTCTACTCTCCAAGTCAAAGGAACCGCTGAGTGAGTATGATGAATGCTAAGCCTTGTGGCTGATGATTTCTTCCGCATACTCTCCAACAACGCATACTACACTCCGCACACTCTCATCTTACACTCTCATCATACTTGGTTACTTCTAAAACTCTCTATACTTATTTATACTTTATACATTCTCTCTAGTTACTTGCTTTTACTCTTGGCACATTTGGAACTTCCACAAGCGTGAGTGTGCCTCACTAGGAAGTTCCCCACTCTTTCTTATGTTTGAAAGCTTAACAGATTCAAGATAATGTTTGCACTTCCTCACTTTGACTTGGAGTTAGAACCGATGGCCATTAGCTTCAGGGAAAGCAATAGAATGCGATGAATCAGCTCAAGCAAAGATGGTGAAGAGCTCGTTAGCTATCTCAAAAAGAAGAAGCAGCAAAATTAATGGCTTAAAAGGCACAACATACTTGAAGTTAGAACCAATGGTCACCAAGAACAGCCGCCATTAAGAAATGGAGAGGAAAGACTGGTGGAAGGTGTTGAATCAGCTCAAGCGAGATGTTGGAGTCCAAGCCCAAATCACTTACGATGAAGCAAGAAGAAGGCACAGCTCACAAGAGTTGAGTCTAGTGTCCTTCCTTGGCGTTTAAAGAAGATGGTGTGCAAGGCACACAATGTTCAGTTAAAATCATTGTTCAAACCATGATTCTTTTTGGCGGTATCCAATGGAGTTCAAACCGCATTTACTCAGTCCATTCAAAGGACCATTCATGGAGCATTCTTCTTCAGAATAAAGGATGATTCAAACCCTTACTTAATTCATTTATTAATCTCATTGCCTGCATTTTCTCTGAATTGTTGAATGAATTGCATAATTTAGTATAAGAATATGTCATTTGAACCTGTTAAGTTGATGCATAATTCTGATTTGCATCATTTCGAATTAATATTAAGTTGATTGTGAAAATTGGTTAAGTTGCTCAATTAAATCTGAATTTAAGTTGTTCAATCTATGAATTCCTCATTGTGTCATTCAAAAGACTTGATCTCATTTGGTTATTTGTTTTCTCTTTGATATTCCTTATGGAACACTTACACTTTTCTTCTTTATTTCTTGTTTAGGATGAAGGAGACCATAAGAGCCTCAAAGGGACCAATATGAGAATCAAAGTCTGGCAGGAGAGTCTCAAAGGAGTACAAGTTAAAAAGTATTCATATGAAGCATTAAGTCATGAAAGACTAAGAAATGAAAAGAGGAGTTCTTTAAGTGCAAGTTCAGCTCACTTATCATGAAGCATTAAGTCATGAAGGACTAATGAATGAAAGAGGAGCCAATTTTTACAAGTTCAGCTCTTGGTATCCACAACCCTAAAGCTCAACCTTAGGGCCGTCTTACCAAGGCTAAACTCATTGAAGATATATGAGGGAAAAGAGCCAGGCCAAATCAAACCAAGGCCATAGCTATCCCAATACACCGTGGAGGCTATACTCTTTTGTCCTCATCATGGTTTTATCCCAAATGGGTTTTACATGATGAGGGTTTTAATGAGGTAGTCATTTGCGTGTTGTAAGCTTAGCCTTTGGTTCCCAAATGCACCGTTAATGCTATACTCTTTTTATCCTCAACATGGTTTTATCCCAAATGGGTTTTACATTATGAGGTTTTTAATGAGGTAGTCATTTGCGTGTTGCAAGCTTGGCCTTTGATCCATAAACCCTTATGATGTCTCAGCAGTCCAAGCTTGAGGGAGGGTATTAGAGTATTAAAAGAGATGAGAAGACCAAACATGAAGTGAAGGTCAAGCATCTCCACAATGAAGAAGAGAACCATCAAGACATGAAGTGTGGCGCAAGTAATGAAGATTATGCTACAAGGAAACTCAGGCTTACATAAGTAAGCACATGAAGGAGGAGCCAGCGGTGATGCTGGCGACTGAACATCATGCGCCATGAAGATGGTGACTAGAACCAGCGGTTGAGAAGCAACGCCATTGTACTTCTCACAAAAGGCCCAACGAATGTGTAAAGAGAGATGGAGAAGTTCAAGTAATCCAAGCCCAAAGAGAAGTCAAAGGGCGTGGGTTGACCTTCTAGAAAGAGAAGGAGATCCATTTGAATCAAGGTTGATCTTTGGAGCCAAGACAACAAAACATCATGAGTGGTGTGGACACAAGCCATTTGAAATAAAAGGCTAGGATTCAATCAAGGAAATGAAGGGCTAAGATGATAGATCTATTTTGTGCTCTCTCTCCTTGTTTAAAATCGTGATTGAATCCTATAAATAAGGACTCACCTTCTCTTTGTAAACACACAAAATATCAATAAGAAAACACAAGTAGTGAATCCATTTTGTATAGCTCTCTCTTCTTACTTATGCTTAATTAAGTTATAGCAATGTAGAGAGAGAGGTTTATGCAATTTGGGTCTATCTTTATGGTAGACCATTACTTGTTATCTCTTGTCAAATACTTTCACTTAAACTCTTTATTTATTTGTTAAGATGATTCAACCACAAGTTGGTTGTTTCTTTCTCTTCTTGGAGTGAGTTTAGTCTTCATCAAACCTACAGGATACAAGTTTGTGTTCCAAAAGAGCACTTTAATGTGTACCTTATAAAAGCTTAGATAGCATATTTGGGGTCCAAAAAATGTCCTATGAGGTTTCTAAACAAAACTATTTTCGCAAAACTTCTTATAAAGATAGAACGCGAAGCATGGGATACAAGTTTGTGTTCCAAAAGAGCACTTTATGTGTACCTTTAAAAGCTTAGAAAGCATATTTGGGGTCCAAAAATGTCCTATGAGGTTTCTAAACAAAACTATTTTCGCAAAACTTCTTATAAAGATAGAACGCGAAGCATGGGATACAAGTTTGTGTTCCAAAAGAGCACTTTAATGTGTACCTTATAAAAGCTTAGAAAGCATATTTGGGGTCCAAAAAATGTCCTATGAGGTTTCTAAACAAAACTATTTTCGCAAACTTCTTATAAAGATAGAACGCGAAGCATGGGATACAAGTTTGTGTTCCAAAAGAGCACTTTAATGTGTACCTTATAAAAGCTTAGAAAGCATATTTGGGGTCCAAAAAATGTCATATGAGGTTTCTAAACAAAACTATTTCGCAAAACTTCTTATAAAGATAGAACGCGAAGCATGGGATACAAGTTTGTGTTCCAAAAGAGCACTTTAATGTGTACCTTATAAAAGCTTAGAAAGCATATTGGGGTCCAAAAAATGTCCTATGAGGTTTCTAACAAAACTATTTTCGCAAAACTTCTTATAAAGATAGAACGCGAAGCATGGGATACAAGTTTGTGTTCCAAAAGAGCACTTTAATGTGTACCTTATAAAAGCTTAGATAGCATATTTGGGGTCCAAAAAATGTCCTATGACGTTTCTAAACAAAACTATTTTCGCAAAACTTCTTATAAAGATAGAACGCGAAGCATGGGATACAAGTTTGTGTTCCAAAATAGCACTTTAATGTGTACCTTATAAAAGCTTAGAAAGCATTTTTGCGGTCCAAAAAATGTTCTATGAGGTTTCTAAACAAAACTATTTCGCAAAACTTCTTATAAAGATAGAACGCGAAGCATGGGATACAAGTTTATGTTCCAAAATAGCACTTTAATGTGTACCTTATAAAAGCTTAGATAGCATATTGGGGTCCAAAAATGTTCTATGAGGTTTCTAAACAAAACTATTTCGCAAAACTTCTTATAAAGATAGAACGCGAAGCATGGGATACAAGTTTATGTTCCAAAATAGCACTTTAATGTGTACCTTATAATAGCTTAGATAGCATATTTGGGGTCCAAAAAATGTCCTATGAGGTTTCTAAACAAAACTATTTTCGCAAAACTTCTTATAACGATAGAACGCAAAGCATGGGATACAAGTTTGTGTTCCAAAAGAGCACTTTAATGTGTACCTTATAAAAGCTTAGAAAGCATATTTGGGGTCCAAAAATGTCCTATGAGGTTTCTAAACAAAACTATTTTCGCAAAACTTCTTATAAAGATAGAACGCGAAGCATGGATACAAGTTTGTGTTCCAAAAGAGCACTTTAATGTGTACCTTATAAAAGCTTAGATAGCATATTTGGGGTCCAAAAAATGTCCTATGAGGTTTCTAAACAAAACTATTTTCGCAAAACTTCTTATAACGATAGAACGCGAAGCATGGGATACAAGTTTGTGTTCCAAAAGAGCACTTTAATGTGTACCTTATAAAAGCTTAGATAGCATATTTGGGGTCCAAAAAATGTCATATGAGGTTTCTAAACAAAACTATTTTCGCAAAACTTCTTATAAAGATAGAACGCGAAGCATGGGATACAAGTTTGTGTTCCAAAAGAGCACTTTAATGTGTACCTTATAAAAGCTTAGATAGCATATTTGGGGTCCAAAAATGTCCTATGAGGTTTCTAAACAAAACTATTTTCGCAAAACTTCTTATAAAGATAGAACGCGAAGCATGGGATACAAGTTTGTGTTCCAAAAGAGCACTTTAATGTGTACCTTATAAAAGCTTAGATAGCATATTTGGGGTCCAAAAAATGTCCTATGAGGTTTCTAAACAAAACTATTTTCGCAAACTTCTTATAAAGATAGAACGCGAAGCATGGGATACAAGTTTGTGTTCCAAAAGAGCACTTTAATGTGTACCTTATAAAAGCTTAGATAGCATATTTGGGGTCCAAAAAATGTCCTATGAGGTTTCTAAACAAAACTATTTTCGCAAAACTTCTTAAAGATAGAACGCGAAGCATGGGATACAAGTTTGTGTTCCAAAAGAGCACTTTAATGTGTACCTTATAAAAGCTTAGATAGCATATTTGGGGTCCAAAAAATGTCATATGAGGTTTCTAAACAAAACTATTTTCGCAAAACTTCTTATAAAGATAGAACGCGAAGCATGGGATACAAGTTTGTGTTCCAAAAGAGCACTTTAATGTGTACCTTATAAAAGCTTAGATAGCATATTTGGGGTCCAAAAAATGTCTATGAGGTTTCTAAACAAAACTATTTTCGAAATCTTATAAAGATAGAACGCGAAGCATGGGATACAGTTTGTGTTCCAAAAGAGCACTTTAATGTGTACCTTATAAAAGCTTAGATAGCATATTTGGGGTCCAAAAAATGTCCATGAGGTTTCTAAACAAAACTATTTTCGCAAAACTTCTTATAAAGATAGAACGCGAAGCATGGGATACAAGTTGTGTTCCAAAAGAGCACTTTAATGTGTACCTTATAAAAGCTTAGATAGCATATTTGGGGTCCAAAAATGTCCTATGAGGTTTCTAAACAAAACTATTTTCGCAAAACTTCTTATAAGATAGAACGCGAAGCATGGGATACAAGTTTGTGTTCCAAAAGAGCACTTTAATGTGTACCTTATAAAAGCTTAGATAGCATATTTGGGGTCCAAAAAATGTCCTATGAGGTTTCTAAACAAAACTATTTTCGCAAAACTTCTTATAAAGATAGAACGCGAAGCATGGGATACAAGTTTGTGTTCCAAAAGAGCACTTTAATGTGTACCTTATAAAAGCTTAGATAGCATATTTGGGGTCCAAAAATGTCATATGAGGTTTCTAAACAAAACTATTTTCGCAAAACTTCTTATAAAGATAGAACGCGAAGCATGGATACAAGTTTGTGTTCCAAAAGAGCACTTAATGTGTACCTTATAAAAGCTTAGATAGCATATTTGGGGTCCAAAAAATGTCCTATGAGGTCTAAACAAAACTATTTTCGCAAAACTTCTTTAAAGATAGAACGCGAAGCATAGGATACAAGTTTGTGTTCCAAAAAAGAGCTTTAATGTGTACCTTATAAAAGCTTAGATAGCATATTTGGGGTCCAAAAAATGTCTATGAGGTTTCTAAACAAAACTATTTTCGCAAAACTTCTTATAAGATTGAACGCGAAGCATGGGATACAAGTTTGTGTTCCAAAAGAGCACTTTAATGTGTACCTTATAAAGCTTAGATAGCATATTTGGGGTCCAAAAAATGTCATATGAGGTTTCTAAACAAAACTATTTTCGCAAAACTTCTTATAAAGATAGAACGCGAAGCATGGGATACAAGTTTGTGTTCCAAAAGAGCACTTTAATGTGTACCTTATAAAAGCTTAGAAAGCATTTTTGCGGTCCAAAAAATGTTCTATGAGGTTTCTAAACAAAACTATTTCGCAAAACTTCTTATAAAGATAGAACGCGAAGCATGGGATACAAGTTTATGTTCCAAAATAGCACTTTAATGTGTACCTTATAATAGCTTAGATAGCATATTTGGGGTCCAAAAAATGTCCTATGAGGTTTCTAAACAAAACTATTTTCGCAAAACTTCTTATAAAGATAGAACGCGAAGCATGGGATACAAGTTGTGTTCCAAAAGAGCACTTTAATGGTACCTTATAAAAGCTTAGATAGCATATTTGGGGTCCAAAAAATGTCCTATGAGGTCTAAACAAAACTATTTTCGCAAACTTCTTATAAAGATAGAACGCGAAGCATGGGATACAAGTTTGTGTTCCAAAAGAGCACTTTAATGTGTACCTTATAAAAGCTTAGATAGCATATTTGGGGTCCAAAAAATGTCCTATGAGGTTTCTAAACAAAACTATTTTCGCAAAACTTCTTATAAAGATAGAACGCGAAGCATGGGATACAAGTTTGTGTTCCAAAAGAGCACTTTAATGTGTACCTTATAAAAGCTTAGATAGCATATTTGGGGTCCAAAAAATGTCATATGAGGTTTCGAAACAAAACTATTTTCGCAAAACTTCTTATAAAGATAGAACGCGAAGCATGGGATACAAGTTTGTGTTCCAAAAGAGCACTTTAATGTGTACCTTATAAAAGCTTAGATAGCATATTTGGGGTCCAAAAAATGTCCTATGAGGTTTCTAAACAAAACTTTTCGCAAACTTCTTATAAAGATAGAACGCGAAGCATGGGATACAAGTTGTGTTCCAAAAGAGCACTTTAATGTGTACCTTATAAAAGCTTAGATAGCATATTTGGGGTCCAAAAAATGTCATATGAGGTTTCTAAACAAAACTATTTCGCAAAACTTCTTATAAAGATAGACGCGAAGCAGGGATACAAGTTGTGTTCCAAAAGAGCACTTTAATGTGTACCTTATAAAAGCTTAGATAGCATATTGGGGTCCAAAAAATGTCATATGAGGTTTCTAAACAAAACTATTTTCGCAAAACTTCTTATAACAGATAGAACGCGAAGCATGGGATACAAGTTTGTGTCCAAAAGAGCAATTAATGTGTACCTTATAAAGCTTAGATAGCATATTTGGGGTCCAAAAAATGTCCTCTGAGGTTCTAAACAAATATATTTTCGCAAAACTTCTTATAAAGATTAGAACGCGAAGCATGGGATACAAGTTTTGTTCCAAAAGAGCACTTAATGTGTACCTTATAAAAGCTTAGATAGCATATTTGGGGTCCAAAAAATGTCCTATGAGGTTTCTAAACAAAACTATTTTCGCAAAACTTCTTATAAAGATAGAACGCGAAGCATGGGATACAAGTTTGTGTTCCAAAAGAGCACTTTAATGTGAACCTTATAAAAGTTTGCATAGCATATTTGGGGTCCAAAAAATGTCATATGAGGTTTTTAAACAAAACTATTTTCGCAAAACTTCTTATAAAGATAGAACGCGAAGCATGGGATACAAGTTTGTGTTCGAAAAGAGCACTTTAATGTGTACCTTATAAAAGCTTAGATAGCATATTTGGGGTCAAAAAATGTCATATGAGGTTCTAAACAAAACTTTTTCGCAAAACTTCTTATAAAGATAGAACGCGAAGCATGGGATACAAGTTGTGTTCCAAAAGAGCACTTTAATGTGTATAAAGCTTAGATAGCATATTTGGGTCCAAAAAATGTCCTATGAGGTTTTAAACAAACAATTTTCGCAAAACTTCTTATGAAAGATAGAACGCGAAGCATGGGATACAAGTTTGTGTTCCGAAAGAGCACTTTAATGTGTACCTTATAAAAGCTTAGATAGCATATTTGGGGTCCAAAAAATGTCCTATGAGGTTTCTAAACAAAACTATTTTCGCAAAACTTCTTATAAAGATAGAACGCGAAGCATGGGATACAAGTTTGTGTTCCAAAAGAGCACTTTAATGTGTATAAAGCTTAGATAGCATATTTGGGGTCCAAAAAATGTCCTATGAGGTTTCTAAACAAAACTATTTTCGCAAAACTTCTTATGAAGATAGAACGCGAAGCATGGGATACAAGTTTGTGTTCCGAAAGAGCACTTTAATGTGTACCTTATAAAAGCTTAGATAGCATATTTGGGGTCCAAAAAATGTCATATGAGGTTTCTAAACAAAACTATTTTCGTAAAACTTCTTATAAAGATAGAACACGAAGCATGGGATACAAGTTTGTGTTCCAAAAGAGCACTTTAATGTGTACATTATAAAATCTTAGATAGCATATTTGGGGTCCAAAAAATGTCATATGAGGTTTCTAAAGTGAACTATTTTCGCAAAACTTCTTATAAAGATAGAACACGAAGCATGGGATACAAGTTTGTGTTCCAAAAGAGCACTTTAATGTGTACCTTATAAAAGCTTAGATAGCATATTTGGGGTCCAAAAAATATCCTATGAGGTTTCTAAACAAAAAATTTTTCGCAAAACTTCTTATAAAGATAGAACGGGAAGCATGGGATACAACTTTGTGTTCCAGAAGAGCACTTTAATGTGTACCTTATAAAAGCTTAGATAGCATATTTGGGGTACAAAAAATGTCCTATGAGGTTTCTAAACAAAACTATTTTCGCAAAACTTCTTATAACGATAGAGCGCGAAGCATGGGATACAAGTTTGTGTTCCAAAAGAGCACTTTAATGTGTACCTTATAAAAGCTTAGAAAGCATATTTGGAGTCCAAAAAATGTCATATGAGGTTTCTAAACAAAACTATTTTCGCAAAACTTCTTATAAAGATAGAACGCGAAGCATGGGATACAAGTTTTGTGTTCCAAAAGAGCACTTTAATGTGTACCTTATAAAAGCTTAGATAGCATATTTGGAGTCCAAAAAATGTCATATGAGGTTTCTAAACAAAACTATTTTCGCAAAACTTCTTATAAAGATAGAACGCGAAGCATGGGATACAAGTTTGTGTTCCAAAAGAGCACTTTAATGTGTACCTTATAAAAGCTTAGATAGCATATTTGGAGTCCAAAAAATGTCATATGAGGTTTCTAAACAAAACTATTTTCGCAAAACTTCTTATAAGATAGAACGCGAAGCATGGGATACAAGTTTGTGTTCCGAAAGAGCACTTTAATGTGTACCTTATAAAAGCTTAGATAGCATATTTGGGGTCCAAAAAATGTCATATGAGGTTTCTAAACAAAACTATTTTCGCAAAACTTCTTATAAAGATAGAACTTATGATATAAGATTGGAATCACACCAACTTATGATCACTCAATGATCAAGAGATTCCAAGCTTGTGGATGCGGAAGTGGGAGTGATGTCGAGATGGAAGATGATAGTTGTGATTGACTCTCTCAATCCTTGGGATGATTGACTCTCTCAATCCTTGGAGAACTAGAGCTGCTTGAATCACACAACAATTCTAATCCTAAATCTGTAGAATCAAATGAACCACTCAAATGAATCTAAGACAAGTTTTTAAACAAGACACTCTTTGAATAAAAGAAGAACAATCTTTATATTTTCTTGGTTGATTGAAAGGTGAAATGTACAAAGGACGAAATGAGCTTATATATAGCTCTTACATGAGTAAACTAACGTTCTAAAAGGTCTAAACAAAGAAACAAATAATAAAAAGGTGTTGGTTTGATGATATAGCCGTTGGAGGCTTAAAGGCTTGTTCCAAAGGGGAAATTCGAGGACTCTTGTATCTTGACAGCTTCTGGATGATGCCATGGCTAATTAATCTTCTAATAAATATCTGGATATGAGCCAAATCATAATAGAGACGTTGAGACTTGATTGCTTCAAGGATGAATGCTCTTGGTGCCGGATATGGAAGGTGTTGAGGTATGAAGGGCCAAACTTGAATCCGCTTGATCCTCTGAGTTCCGGTCCATTGTAAGATGAATGTAGACTCTTTTATCTGCTCAATACACTCTCCTGGTCGCCAAACTCGGTTTTGTAAAGGATTGAATCCATGAGCTTCCAAATAAGGCAAGTGGAGAATCCTCTGGATTAGAAATTTAATAACTTTCAAACCGTACTGAATTTCGGTCTGATTCAAGATATTCTAACATGAACCTCCCTAGGATTTGACCTTGACAACTTGCTAAACGTAGGGTTTCGAACCGGTGGAGAGAAGAACTGATGGATTTGGTGAGGAACTATGGAATGGGGGATCGATGGAATGATGAAACACGATGGAATATGAAGTGATATGGTTTGCGAGGGTTAGGGTTTGGTGGATAGCTGATAGAAGAAGGAGCACGAGGGTGGAAAAGATGGGATAGAAGTAGAGAATGGATCTTGTACGAATGATGGAAGATTCGGACAAGAGGTTTTTGAAGATCTCTTCGATATGACACACGAAGGGATCAACAAAGACTCGGATATTACACACCGAGGGTTTAAACTTAGACAAGTTTAAAAAATAGAAATTTGATTGAAAAGATTCATTCTGCGGCCAAGGCCAAAACAAGAGTATAAATAGGGAAATGGAACAAGCTCCATCGAACCCTAAAGCAAAACGCAGTGTATCAGAAACATAAGGAAAATACATAAGTCTGGTCGGTCCAAGTGGTAAACGACTTAGGCATAGGGGGGAGTATTACTTGGCCTCATTAAAAACCTTGCCAAGACCTAAAACCCAGGGTAGGAGAAAAAGGTCTCAACAAGGAAAAGAGCACACAAGTTAATACTCACCTAAGTGTTTAGTCAGCTTGGACACACATAAAAGTCTTAAAAACAATAAGGTCTTCATGTGGTTTGGGTTGCATGATCACGGCTTGAACAGCTTGTTGCAAAGCTTTGGTCTTCGATCTTGTCATCGGTCCAGTGAGCTCCAAGTCAGGTTCAGCTCCATCCGCAAGCTCCAGGTCAGGTCCAGCTCCATCCGTAAGCTCTAAGTCTGGTTCAGCTCCAAGTGCATCATCCTCTTGCTCCGGTTCAAGTCCATGCTCATCCAGGGTCATATCATCCCCTCCTCCTTTAAAAGGATTTGTCCTCAAATCCGGACACTCTGCATAAAAAGGAATGAGGTCAGTAATATTAAAACTCGAGCTCACGTTATACTTACCTTCGAGATCCAATTGATAAGCGTTGTTGTTGATCTTCTTGGTGATTTTGAATGGACCGTCAACTCTGGACATCAACTTGGATTTCCTTTCAGCTGGAAACCTCTCTTTTCTCAGGTGAACCACACTAGATCGCCTTCTTGGAACACCTTCTCCTTACGGCCTTTGTTAGCGTGTTGGCATAGAGCTTGGTCTTCTCCTCTAGGTTCTTCTTAGCCTCCAAATGAATCTGTTGTACCAGTTTGGCTTTCTTTTCTCCATCCATACTAATCCTTTCACTCACAGGTAAGGTATCAAATCCAAAGGAGAGATGGGATTGAACCCATAAACAACTTGAAAAGGAGAAAACTTAGAACCAGAATGCACGGCATGATTATATGCAAACTCTATGCGGCAAACATTCTTCCATGATTTCAAGTTCTTCTTAACTAATGCACGCAAGAGAGTTCCTAGAGTTCTATTCACAACTTCAGTCTGACCATCGGTTTGGGGATGACAAGTGGTGGAAAACATGAGCTTAGTACCTAGTTTAGACCACAATGTTTTCCAAAAATAACTTAAGAATTTAACATCCCTATCTGAGACTATAGACTTAGGCATTCCATGCAATCTAACAATGTCTCTAAAGAACAGATTAGCAACGTGCACGGCATCATCAGTTTTGTGGCATGCAATAAAATGAGCCATCTTAGAGAACCTATCTACCACAACAAAGATGGAATCGCGACCAGTCTTAGTTCTAGGCAAGCCCATGACAAAATCCATTGAGATATCATGCCACGGATGAGATGGAATGGGTAAAGGGGTGTACAAACCGTGGTTTTGAACCTTAGACTTAGCTTGTTTACATGTCGCACACTCTCACAGATTCGTTCCACATCTCGCTTCATATGTGGCCAAAAGAAGTGATCCTTCATGATTTCCATAGTTTTGGCGATGCCAAAATGCCCCATAAGCCCACCTCCATGAGCTTCTCTGATAAACACATCTCGCAAAGAGCAGTTAGGTACACAAAGACGGTTCTCATAGAAGAGAAAACCATCTTGTTGAAAGAATTTACCCGAAGGGGACTTAGAACAAGCAATGAAAGTATCAGAGAAATCAGAATCCAAACGGTAAAGCTCCTTGATATGATCAAAGCCTAACATTTTAACCTCTAAAGTGTTAAGGAGAGTGTACCTTCTAGACAATGCATCAGCAACTACATTGTCTTTACCTTGCTTGTACCGTATGACATAAGGGAATGTTTCAATGAATTCCACCCACCTAGCATGCCGTTTGTTGAGTTTATTCTGGCCCTTCAAATGTTTCAACGATTCATGGTCTGTGTGGATGACAAACTCCTTAGGCCAGAGGTAATGTTGCCAGGTCTGAAGCGCACGCACGAGAGCATAGAGCTCCTTATCATATGTCGGATAGTTAAGCGTGGCTCCTCCAAGCTTTTCACTGAAAAATGCTATAGGCCTCTTCTCCTGCATAAGCACTGCGCCAATTCCTATACCTGATGCATCACATTCAAGTTCAAATGTCTTTAGAAAATCAGGCAAAACAAGTACAGGAGCATTGGTAAGTTTTTCTTTAAGGGTTAGAAAAGATTCTTCCTGAGCCGGTCCCCATTTAAACCCCACATCTTTCTTTATAACCTCGGTCAATGGAGCAGCCAGGGTACTGAAATCACGCACAAAACGCCTATAGAATCCTGCTAAACCGTGGAAACTCCTCACTTCACCCACGGTTTTAGGAGTAGGCCAATCACGTATGGCTTGAACTTTCTCTTCATCAACCTTAACTCCTTCAGTGCTCACTACAAAACCAAGAAAAACAATGCTATCTGTGCAAAAGGTGCACTTCTTGAGGTTAGCAAACAATTTCTCTTGTCTAAGCGATTCTAGCACAAGTCTAATATGCTCTAGGTGCTCATCAAACCCTTTGCTGTAAATCAAGATATCATCAAAATAAACCACGACAAAGACACCTATATAAGCCCTAAGGACATAATTCATCAAGCGCATAAAGGTGCTAGGAGCATTAGACAAACCAAATGGCATAACGAGCCACTCATACAGACCATGCTTTGTTTTAAATGCGGTCTTCCACTCATCACCCTCTTTCATCCTAATCTGGTGATAACCGCTTTTCAAGTCTATCTTAGAGAAAATACTAGACCCATGCAATTCGTCTAGCATGTCATCTAGCCTAGGAATGGGATGGCGATACTTTACAGTGATGTTATTGATCGCACGACAGTCCACGCACATCCTCCAGCTTCCATCTTTCTTTGGAACGAGTAAGACAGGTACAGCACAAGGGCTCATGCTCTCACGGATGTGTCCCTTAGCCATCAACTCGTCAACTTGTCTTTGAAGTTCTTTTGTTTCAACCGGATTAGTTCTGTATGCAGGACGGTTTGGAAGTGAAGCTCCGGGAGTAAAGTCGATTTGATGCTCTATTCCTCTGATAGGAGGTAGACCATCCGGGATCTCTTCTGGAAGAACATCTGCATAATCCTGCAAGAGAGCTTGTAGTTCACTCGGATACACCGGTGTAAGATCAGTCTTACTTGTTAGTGCTTCTTTAAACATGAACAAAAGCATTGGTTTCTTTAAGTGCAAAGCTTTCTTTACCTCACCGGCTTTAGCATAGAAGTTAGGATGTTTTACCGGCTTTTTGCTTTGCCTTTGATCTTGATAAATCTCCAATGGCGTCATAGGAATGAGTACGTTCTTGCGGCCATCAAAGGTGAAGGTATGGCGGTTTGAGTAGCCATCATGAACAACTTTGCGATCTGACTGCCAAGGTCTTCCAAGTAAGATATGGCTAGCTTCCATAGGCAAGACATCACATAGAATGTCGTCTTTGTACTCTCCTATCTCAATGGGAACCTTAACTTGTTCAGCCACTTTCATCTCGCCCTCATCGTTTAACCATTGAAGTGTGTACGGATTGGGATGGGGGTGAGCTTTGAGACTGAGCTTCTTGACCATGGTTTCACTTGCCACGTTCGTACAGCTGCCTCCATCAATGATCATACTGCACACTTTGCCTTGGACCAAACAGCGTGTATGGAATAAGTTCTCTCTTTGCTCTTGCTCCTCGCTCTTGGTCTTAACACTCATAACTCGTCTAGTCACTAGAAGTCTTCCTTTGACTGGTAAGAGTTCTCTTTCTTTCTCAGCTTCTTTTTCTTCATCAGATTCCTCAGCGTTTTCTTCAACCTCATCTTCTGAAGTGATCTCGCCAGTTTCTAAAAGAACCATAGCCCTTTTGTTGATGCATTCATCGCATAGTGGCCTCTGCCTTGGCACTTGAAACACTTCACATCTCGTGACCTAGTATTCGCATCTTTAGGTCTGGTCTTGAAGTCTTGAAAAGGTTTGGTCTCGGTTTTAGATTCTGAAACCGTCTTGCTTTCTTTGGAGGCTGGTGCTTTCTCTTCACGCTGAGAATAGGACTTGTAGCTATTGTAGTTGTTCTGAGATGTCTTATGCGTCCCTTTCCTTTTGATCTGTTGCTCAAACATCACAGCCTTGTGCAAACATTCCTCAATATCCATATAGTACTGCACTTCAAGTCTGTCTTGAATGTCACGGTTAAGGCCTCCAATGAAGCGTGCCAAAGTGGCTTCTCTATCTTCAGCAATATCTGCCCGCAACATCAGTTTCTCCATCTCTTGATAGTACTCCTCGACCGTCTTGGAGCCTTGAGTCAGTCTGCTCAACCTTTGGTGTAAGTCACGGTTGTAGTGGCTTGGCACAAACCGCTTACGCATAAGAGTCCTCATCTCGTTCCAAGTATACACCGGATTCTCATGGTTTCTTCTTCGAGTGGTCACAAGCTGATCCCACCAATTGAGAGCATAGCCATAGAACTCGGTTGCAGCCAGCTTCAGTTTATCCTCTTCCAAGCAGTTCTTGGCTATAAAGACCAACTCGATCTTCTTCTCCCATTCTAGGTACTCATCCGGATCGCACTTGCCATGGAACGGTGGAATCTTCATCTTGATTCCATTGTAGCTATCCCGGTGATGGTCTCGGTCATGGCTCTGTCTAGGGTTTCTTCTTCGGCTCCTAGAAGAGCTGCTGGACTTGTAGTACTGAGTGGTTTTTCTTCCTCTGACAGATTCACATGAGAGGTTCGCTTTTCTCCTGGACTATCTCCAACTGGAGCTTTACCATCTCGGTGTTTCCTCCTGGAAGATTCAGGTTGTTCCTTCTGAACAAACTCTTGCCTGAAGTTGTCTAGCTCGGAGGAAACCATCTTTCTAAGTTCAGATATCATGGCCTCCATCAAGAGTTTGTTTTGCTTGACAAGCCTTGCTTCGTCTTCATCCTCTCCAGACATCGTGCCTGAAAGGAAAACAAAAACTCGCAGTCAAAGGTTCTTAAGGAGACAAACTCAAATCGCAAAATAACAGTTTTTGACCGATCGAGAAGAACTCAACAGAAAAATTATCAACTGGTGCTCAAAAATCACGAGATTACTTTTGTTAAATACTAGAATCAACCTAGTTTCCGAAACACTTTGAATCTCGGAAAACAAACGAGCCAATAATTTAGAAAAATTCTTGCAAGTTGGCGCTAGATCTAGGTCAGAATATGAACGGTTGCTTATACAGAACAGATCAATGCTAGGGTTTGAGTTTCGAACAAACAGACCTATTCTTAACAACAGAACACGAGATCTAACAGACAAACAATAGAACATAAACAGATCCAACTCAAACAGATAACAACAAACAGATCGACACACAACAACTGAAGAACACGAACAGTCACAAAACAAACCGATTAAAACGAACAAGAGATTGAGCACTTAGCTTTGTCAAGGTGCTCTGATACCACTTAACATGAACCTCCCTAGGATTTGACCTTGACAACTTGCTAAACGTAGGGTTTCGAACCGGTGGAGAGAAGAACTGATGGATTTGGTGAGGAACTATGGAATGGGGGATCGATGGAAAGATGAAACACGATGGAATATGAAGTGATATGGTTTGCGAGGGTTAGGGTTTGGTGGATAGCTGATAGAAGATGGAGCACGAGGGTGGAAAGGATGGGATAGAAGTAGAGAATGGATCTTGTACGAATGATGGAAGATTCGGACAAGAGGTTTTTGAAGATCTCTTCGATATGACACACGAAGGGATCAACAAAGACTCGGATATTACACACCGAGGGTTTAAACTTAGACAAGTTTAGAAAATAGAAAATTGATTGAAAAGATTGATGCCTGCGGCCAAGGCCAAAACAAGAGTATAAATAGGGAAATGGAACAAGCTCCATCGAACCCTAAAGCAAAACGCAGTGTATCAGAAACATAAGGAAAATACATAAGTCTGGTCGGTCCAAGTGGTAAACGACTTAGGCATAGGGGGGAGTATTAACTTGGCCTCATTAAAAACCTTGCCAAGACCAAAACCCAGGGTAGGAGAAAAAGGTCTCAACAAGGAAAAGAGCACACAAGTTAATACTCACCTAAGTGTTTAGTCAGCTTGGACACACATAAAGTCTTAAAAACAATAAGGTCTTCATGTGGTTTGGGTTGCATGATCACGGCTTGAACAGCTTGTTGCAAAGCTTTGGTCTTCGATCTTGTCATCGGTCCAGTGAGCTCCAAGTCAGGTTCAGCTCCATCCGCAAGCTCCAGGTCAGGTCCAGCTCCATCCGTAAGCTCTAAGTCTGGTTCAGCTCCAAGTGCATCATCCTCTTGCTCCGGTTCAAGTCCATGCTCATCCAGGGTCATATCATCCCCTCCTCCTTTAAAAGGATTTGTCCTCAAATCCGGACACTCTGCATAAAAAGGAATGAGGTCAGTAATATTAAAACTCGAGCTCACGTTATACTTACCTTCGAGATCCAATTGATAAGCGTTGTTGTTGATCTTCTTGGTGATTTTGAATGGACCGTCAACTCTGGACATCAACTTGGATTTCCTTTCAGCTGGAAACCTCTCTTTTCTCAGGTGAACCCACACTAGATCGCCTTCTTGGAACACCTTCTCCTTACGGCCTTTGTTAGCGTGTTTGGCATAGAGCTTGGTCTTCTCCTCTAGGTTCTTCTTAGCCTCCAAATGAATCTGTTGTACCAGTTTGGCTTTCTTTTCTCCATCCATACTAATCCTTTCACTCACAGGTAAAGGTATCAAATCCAAAGGAGAGATGGGATTGAACCCATAAACAACTTGAAAAGGAGAAAACTTAGAACCAGAATGCACGGCATGATTATATGCAAACTCTATATGCGGCAAACATTCTTCCCATGATTTCAAGTTCTTCTTAACTAATGCACGCAAGAGAGTTCCTAGAGTTCTATTCACAACTTCAGTCTGACCATCGGTTTGGGGATGACAAGTGGTGGAAAACATGAGCTTAGTACCTAGTTTAGACCACAATGTTTTCCAAAAATAACTTAAGAATTTAACATCCCTATCTGAGACTATAGACTTAGGCATTCCATGCAATCTAACAATGTCTCTAAAGAACAGATTAGCAACGTGCACGGCATCATCAGTTTTGTGGCATGCAATAAAATGAGCCATCTTAGAGAACCTATCTACCACAACAAAGATGGAATCGCGACCAGTCTTAGTTCTAGGCAAGCCCATGACAAAATCCATTGAGATATCATGCCACGGATGAGATGGAATGGGTAAAGGGGTGTACAAACCGTGGTTTTGAACCTTAGACTTAGCTTGTTTACATGTCGCACACCTCTCACAGATTCGTTCCACATCTCGCTTCATATGTGGCCAAAAGAAGTGATCCTTCATGATTTCCATAGTTTTGGCGATGCCAAAATGCCCCATAAGCCCACCTCCATGAGCTTCTCTGATAAACACATCTCGCAAAGAGCAGTTAGGTACACAAAGACGGTTCTCATAGAAGAGAAACCCATCTGTTGAAAGAATTTACCCGAAGGGGACTTAGAACAAGCAATGAAAGTATCAGAGAAATCAGAATCCAAACGGTAAAGCTCCTTGATATGATCAAAGCCTAACATTTTAACCTCTAAAGTGTTAAGGAGAGTGTACCTTCTAGACAATGCATCAGCAACTACATTGTCTTTACCTTGCTTGTACCGTATGACATAAGGGAATGTTTCAATGAATTCCACCCACCTAGCATGCCGTTTGTTGAGTTTATTCTGGCCCTTCAAATGTTTCAACGATTCATGGTCTGTGTGGATGACAAACTCCTTAGGCCAGAGGTAATGTTGCCAGGTCTGAAGCGCACGCACGAGAGCATAGAGCTCCTTATCATATGTCGGATAGTTAAGCGTGGCTCCTCCAAGCTTTTCACTGAAAAATGCTATAGGCCTCTTCTCCTGCATAAGCACTGCGCCAATTCCTATACCTGATGCATCACATTCAAGTTCAAATGTCTTTAGAAAATCAGGCAAAACAAGTACAGGAGCATTGGTAAGTTTTTCTTTAAGGGTTAGAAAAGATTCTTCCTGAGCCGGTCCCCATTTAAACCCCACATCTTTCTTTATAACCTCGGTCAATGGAGCAGCCAGGGTACTGAAATCACGCACAAAACGCCTATAGAATCCTGCTAAACCGTGGAAACTCCTCACTTCACCCACGGTTTTAGGAGTAGGCCAATCACGTATGGCTTGAACTTTCTCTTCATCAACCTTAACTCCTTCAGTGCTCACTACAAAACCAAGAAAAACAATGCTATCTGTGCAAAAGGTGCACTTCTTGAGGTTAGCAAACAATTTCTCTTGTCTAAGCGATTCTAGCACAAGTCTAATATGCTCTAGGTGCTCATCAAACCCTTTGCTGTAAATCAAGATATCATCAAAATAAACCACGACAAAGACACCTATATAAGCCCTAAGGACATAATTCATCAAGCGCATAAAGGTGCTAGGAGCATTAGACAAACCAAATGGCATAACGAGCCACTCATACAGACCATGCTTGTTTTAAATGCGGTCTTCCACTCATCACCCTCTTTCATCCTAATCTGGTGATAACCGCTTTTCAAGTCTATCTTAGAGAAAATACTAGACCCATGCAATTCGTCTAGCATGTCATCTAGCCTAGGAATGGGATGGCGATACTTTACAGTGATGTTATTGATCGCACGACAGTCCACGCACATCCTCCAGCTTCCATCTTTCTTTGGAACGAGTAAGACAGGTACAGCACAAGGGCTCATGCTCTCACGGATGTGTCCCTTAGCCATCAACTCGTCAACTTGTCTTTGAAGTTCTTTTGTTTCAACCGGATTAGTTCTGTATGCAGGACGGTTTGGAAGTGAAGCTCCCGGAGTAAAGTCGATTTGATGCTCTATTCCTCTGATAGGAGGTAGACCATCCGGGATCTCTTCTGGAAGAACATCTGCATAATCCTGCAAGAGAGCTTGTAGTTCACTCGGATACACCGGTGTAAGATCAGTCTTACTTGTTAGTGCTTCTTTAAACATGAACAAAAGCATTGGTTTCTTTAAGTGCAAAGCTTTCTTTACCTCACCGGCTTTAGCATAGAAGTTAGGATGTTTTACCGGCTTTTTGCTTTGCCTTTGATCTTGATAAATCTCCAATGGCGTCATAGGAATGAGTACGTTCTTGCGGCCATCAAAGGTGAAGGTATGGCGGTTTGAGTAGCCATCATGAACAACTTTGCGATCTGACTGCCAAGGTCTTCCAAGTAAGATATGGCTAGCTTCCATAGGCAAGACATCACATAGAATGTCGTCTTTGTACTCTCCTATCTCAATGGGAACCTTAACTTGTTCAGCCACTTTCATCTCGCCCTCATCGTTTAACCATTGAAGTGTGTACGGATTGGGATGGGGGTGAGCTTTGAGACTGAGCTTCTTGACCATGGTTTCACTTGCCACGTTCGTACAGCTGCCTCCATCAATGATCATACTGCACACTTTGCCTTGGACCAAACAGCGTGTATGGAATAAGTTCTCTCTTTGCTCTTGCTCCTCGCTCTTGGTCTTAACACTCATAACTCGTCTAGTCACTAGAAGTCTTCCTTTGACTGGTAAGAGTTCTCTTTCTTTCTCAGCTTCTTTTTCTTCATCAGATTCCTCAGCGTTTTCTTCAACCTCATCTTCTGAAGTGATCTCGCCAGTTTCTAAAAGAACCATAGCCCTTTTGTTGATGCATTCATTCGCATAGTGGCCTCTGCCTTGGCACTTGAAACACTTCACATCTCGTGACCTAGTATTCGCATCTTTAGGTCTGGTCTTGAAGTCTTGAAAAGGTTTGGTCTCGGTTTTAGATTCTGAAACCGTCTTGCTTTCTTTGGAGGCTGGTGCTTTCTCTTCACGCTGAGAATAGGACTTGTAGCTATTGTAGTTGTTCTGAGATGTCTTATGCGTCCCTTTCCTTTTGATCTGTTGCTCAAACATCACAGCCTTGTGCAAACATTCCTCAATATCCATATAGTACTGCACTTCAAGTCTGTCTTGAATGTCACGGTTAAGGCCTCCAATGAAGCGTGCCAAAGTGGCTTCTCTATCTTCAGCAATATCTGCCCGCAACATCAGTTTCTCCATCTCTTGATAGTACTCCTCGACCGTCTTGGAGCCTTGAGTCAGTCTGCTCAACCTTTGGTGTAAGTCACGGTTGTAGTGGCTTGGCACAAACCGCTTACGCATAAGAGTCCTCATCTCGTTCCAAGTATACACCGGATTCTCATGGTTTCTTCTTCGAGTGGTCACAAGCTGATCCCACCAATTGAGAGCATAGCCATAGAACTCGGTTGCAGCCAGCTTCAGTTTATCCTCTTCCAAGCAGTTCTTGGCTATAAAGACCAACTCGATCTTCTTCTCCCATTCTAGGTACTCATCCGGATCGCACTTGCCATGGAACGGTGGAATCTTCATCTTGATTCCATTGTAGCTATCCCGGTGATGGTCTCGGTCATGGCTCTGTCTAGGGTTTCTTCTTCGGCTCCTAGAAGAGCTGCTGGACTTGTAGTACTGAGTGGTTTTATCTTCCTCTGACAGATTCACATGAGAGGTTCGCTTTTCTCCTGGACTATCTCCAACTGGAGCTTTACCATCTCGGTGTTTCCTCCTGGAAGATTCAGGTTGTTCCTTCTGAACAAACTCTTGCCTGAAGTTGTCTAGCTCGGAGGAAACCATCTTTCTAAGTTCAGATATCATGGCCTCCATCAAGAGTTTGTTTTGCTTGACAAGCCTTGCTTCGTCTTCATCCTCTCCAGACATCGTGCCTGAAAGGAAAACAAAAACTCGCAGTCAAAGGTTCTTAAGGAGACAAACTCAAATCGCAAAATAACAGTTTTTGACCGATCGAGAAGAACTCAACAGAAAAATTATCAACTGGTGCTCAAAAATCACGAGATTACTTTTGTTAAATACTAGAATCAACCTAGTTTCCGAAACACTTTGAATCTCGGAAAACAAACGAGCCAATAATTTAGAAAAATTCTTGCAAGTTGGCGCTAGATCTAGGTCAGAATATGAACGGTTGCTTATACAGAACAGATCAATGCTAGGGTTTGAGTTTCGAACAAACAGACCTATTCTTAACAACAGAACACGAGATCTAACAGACAAACAATAGGACATAAACAGATCCAACTCAAACAGATAACAACAAACAGATCGACACACAACAACTGAAGAACACGAACAGTCACAAAACAAAACGATTAAAACGAACAAGAGATCGAGCACTTAGCTTTGTCAAGGTGCTCTGATACCACTTAACATGAACCTCCCTAGGATTTGACCTTGACAACTTGCTAAACGTAGGGTTTCGAACCGGTGGAGAGAAGAACTGATGGATTTGGTGAGGAACTATGGAATGGGGGATCGATGGAAAGATGAAACACGATGGAATATGAAGTGATATGGGTTTGCGAGGGTTAGGGTTTGGTGGATAGCTGATAGAAGATGGAGCACGAGGGTGGAAAGGATGGGATAGAAGTAGAGAATGGATCTTGTACGAATGATGGAAGATTCGGACAAGAGGTTTTTGAAGATCTCTTCGATATGACACACGAAGGGATCAACAAAGACTCGGATATTACACACCGAGGGTTTAAACTTAGACAAGTTTAAAAAATAGAAATTTGATTGAAAAGATTCATTCTGCGGCCAAGGCCAAAACAAGAGTATAAATAGGGAAATGGAACAAGCTCCATCGAACCCTAAAGCAAAACGCAGTGTATCAGAAACATAAGGAAAATACATAAGTCTGGTCGGTCCAAGTGGTAAACGACTTAGGCATAGGGGGGGAGTATTAACTTGGCCTCATTAAAAACCTTGCCAAGACCTAAAACCCAGGGTAGGAGAAAAAGGTCTCAACAAGGAAAAGAGCACACAAGTTAATACTCACCTAAGTGTTTAGTCAGCTTGGACACACATAAAAGTCTTAAAAACAATAAGGTCTTCATGTGGTTGGGTTGCATGATCACGGCTTGAACAGCTTGTTGCAAAGCTTTGGTCTTCGATCTTGTCATCGGTCCAGTGAGCTCCAAGTCAGGTTCAGCTCCATCCGCAAGCTCCAGGTCAGGTCCAGCTCCATCCGTAAGCTCTAAGTCTGGTTCAGCTCCAAGTGCATCATCCTCTTGCTCCGGTTCAAGTCCATGCTCATCCAGGGTCATATCATATTCCATATTCCCTGATGAATGCAGGTTTCCATATAAAAGGTCGGCTCACAGCTACCTTTCCTCTGTTTTAGCTGCAATCTCCAATTAGTGATCGTTGGTTAAATCCGGTAACTTGGAGTTCTCCGGTTTGAGAATTGAATAACTTCTAAACCATAGCGAATTTGGGATGAATCCAATTCTCCTCGGTCTCTGGTGAGTTAAGTTTCCAAAACATCTTCTCTGTGCTTGATTCGTCGCGTTGACGGAATGATTTTATGAGTGGGCGCATGTCTCCAGCGGGTTCATTGAAGCTCAAGTTGTATCTTCAATATTCTTCATATGAACTCCTTTTCAACTGATCTTCTCGAGGTGAACTGTAGATGAGTTGAGTGTGTTCTCCAAGTGATGGTTGAGCGACAGGATTCGGATTGGCCTCCATTTGAGATGAACTCTGCTCACATGTCTCCTTAGCTCTCCTCAGCTTCATGTTCCATCTCCAAGTCTCATGTTTACGTGCTTTGAGCTAATGATGACTGATGTCCTCATCAAACACGAAGCAGGGATACAAGTTTGTGTTCCAAAAGAGGACTTAATGTGTACCTTATAAAAGCTTAGATAGCATATTTGGGGTTTAAAAAATGTCCTATGAGGTTCTAACAAAAACTATTTTCGCAAAACTTCTTATAAAAATAGAACGCGAAGCATGGGATACAAGTTTGTGTTCTGAAAGAGCACTTTAATGTGTACCTTATAAAAGCTTAGATAGCATATTTGGGGTCCAAAAAATTTCATATGAGGTTTCTAAACAAATTTTCGCAAAACTTCTTATAAAGATAGAACACGAAGCATGGGATACAAGTTTGGGTTCCAAAAGAGCATTTTAATGTGTACATTATAAAATCTTAGATAGCATATTTGGGGTCCAAAAAATGTCATATGAGGTTTCTAAAGTGAACTATTTTCGCAAAACTTCTTATAAAGATAGAACACGAAGCATGTGATACAAGTTTGTGTTCTAAGAGAGCACTTTAATGTGTACCTTATAAAAGCTTAGATAGCATATTTGGGGTCCAAAAAATATCCTATGAGGTTTCTAAAGTGAACTATTTTCGCAAAACTTCTTATAAAGATAGAACACGAAGCATGGGATGCAAGTTTGTGTTCCAAAAGAGCACTTTAATGTGTACCTTATAAAAGCTTAGAAAGCATATTTGGAGTCCAAAAAATGTCATATGAGGTTTCTAAACAAAACTATTTTCGCAAAACTTCTTATAAAGATAGAACACAAAGCATGTGATACAAGTTTGTGTTCCAAAAGAGCATTTTAATGTGTACTTATAAAATCTTAGATAGCATATTTGGGGTCCAAAAAATGTCATATGAGGTTTCTAAAGTGAACTATTTTCGCAAAACTTCTTATATAAGATAGAACACGAAGCATGGGATGCAAGTTTGTGTTCCAAAAGAGCACTTTAATGTGTACCTTATAAAAGCTTAGAAGCATATTTGGAGTCCAAAAAATGTCATATGAGGTTTCTAAACAAAACTATTTTCGCAAAACTTCTTATAAAGATAGAACACAAAGCATGTGATACAAGTTTGTGTTCCAAAAGAGCATTTTAATGTGTACATTATAAAATCTTAGATAGCATATTTGGGGTCCAAAAAATGTCATATGAGGTTTCTAAAGTGAACTATTTTCGCAAAACTTCTTATAAAGATAGAACACGAAGCATGGGATGCAAGTTTGTGTTCCAAAAGAGCACTTTAATGTGTACCTTATAAAAGCTTAGAAAGCATATTTGGAGTCCAAAAAATGTCATATGAGGTTTCTAAACAAAACCATTTTCGCAAAACTTCTTATAAAGATAGAACGCGAAACATGGGATACAAGTTTGTGTTCCAAAAGAGCACTTTAATGTGAACCTTATAAAAGCTTAGATAGCATATTTGGGGTCCAAAAAATGTCCTATGAGGTTTCTAAACAAAACTATTTTCGCAAAACTTCTTATGAAGATAGAACGCGAAGCATGGGATACAAGTTTGTGTTCCGTAAGAGCACTTTAATGTGTACCTTATAAAAGCTTAGATAGCATATTTGGGGTCCAAAAAATGTCATATGAGGTTTCTAAACAAAACTATTTTCGCAAAACTTCTTATAAAGATAGAACACGAAGCATGGGATACAAGTTTGTGTTCCAAAAGAGCACTTGAATGTGTACCTTATAAAAGCTTAGATAGCATATTGGGGTCCAAAAAATGTCATATGAGGTTTCTAAACAAAACTATTTTCGCAAAACTTCTTATAAAGATAGAACGCGAAGCATGGGATACAAGTTTGTGTTCCAAAAGAGCACTTTAATGTGTACCTTATAAAAGCTTAGATAGCATATTTGGGGTCCAAAAAATGTCATATGAGGTTTCTAAACAAAACTATTTTCGCAAAACTTCTTATAAAGATAGTTAGCGAAGCATGGGATAAAAGTTTGTGTTCCAAAAGAGCACTTTAATGTGTACCTTATAAAAGCTTAGATAGCATATTTGGGGTCCAAAAAATGTCCTATG